>OY740796.1:799219-936719 GCA_963514005.1 Raja brachyura | reverse complement strand
TGGTTCTGGATTCCCCAAAACATTGCGAACATTTTACCTACATCTAGCTTGTCCAGTCCTTTCATAATTTTATATGTTTCTATAAGATCCCCCTTCATCCTTCTAAACTCCAGTGAATACAAGCCTAGTTTTTTCAATCGTTTATCCTATACTGAAATCCTCTTGTTATGAAGGCCAATATTCCATTAGCTTTCTTCACTGCCTGCTGTATCTGCACGCTAATTTTCAGTGACTGGTGTACAAGGATGCCCAGGTCTCGCTGCACCTCCCCCTAACCCCATTGAGTTATTAATCTGCCCCCTTGTTTTTGCCGCCAAAATGGCTAACCTCTCATGTACTATATTATACTGCATCTGCCACGCATCTGCCCACTCACTCAATCTGTCCAGGTCACCCTGCAACCTCCTAACATCCTCTTCACAGTTCATACTGCCACCCAGCGTTGTGTCATCCGCAAACATGCTAGTGTTGCTCCTAATTCCCTCTTCCAAATCATTAATATATATGGTAAACAGTTGCAGTCCCAACACCGAGCCTTGCGGCACTCCACTCGCCACTGCCTGCTATTCTGAAAATGACCCGTTCACTCCTGCTCTTTGCTTCCGGTCTGCCAGCCAATTTTCTATCCATGTCAACACCCTACCCCCAATGCCATGAGCTCTAATTTTAGTCACCAGTCTCCCGTGCGGTACCTTATCAAAGGCTTTCTGAAAGTCTAGATGCACTACATCCACTGGCACCCCTTCATCCATTTTATTTATCACATCCTCAAAAAATTCGAGAAGATTAGTCAAGCATGATTTCCCTTTCGTAAATCCATGTTGACTTGGACTAATCCTTTCACTGCTATCCAATTCCCCATTATTACCTCTTTAATAATTGACTCCAGCATCTTTCCCACCACCGAAGTCAGGCTAACTGGTCTGTAATTCCCCGTTTTCTCTCTCGCTCCTTTCTTGAAAAGTGGGATAACATTAGCTATACTCCAATCCACAGGAACTGATCCTGAATCTATTGAACATTGGAAATTGATCACCAATCCATCCACTATGTCTAGAGACACCTCCCTGAGGACGGTGGGATGCATACCATCAGGCCCAGGGGATTTATCATCCTTCAGTCCCGTTAGCCTACCCAATACTATTTCCTGCCCAATGAACATTTATGTCAGCTCCTCTACCCCCTTAGATCCTCTGTCCTCCAGTACATCTGGAAAATTGCTTGTGTCATTGAATAGAATCATAGCAAATAGGTGCAGGAGTAGGCCATTCGGCCCTTCGAGCCTGCACCGCCATTCAATGTGATCATGGCTGATCATCCAACTCAGTATCCCGTACCTGCCTTCTCTCCATACCCCCTGATCCCTTTAGCTACAAGTGCCACATCTAACGCCCTCTTAAATATAGCCAGTTAACTGGCCTCAACTACCTTCTGTGGGAGAGAATTCCAGAGATGCACCACATTTGTGTGAAAAATGTTTTTCTCATCTCATTCCTAAAAGATTTCCCCCTTATCCTTAAACTGTTACCCTTTGTCCTGGACTTCCCCAACATCGGGAACAATCTTCCAGCATCTAGCCTGTCCAACCCCTTAAGAATTTTGTAAGTTTCTATAAGATCCCCACTCAATCTTCCAAATTCTAGCCAGTACAAGCCCGGTTTATCCAGTCTTTCTTCATATGAAAGTCCTGACATCCCAGGAATTAGTCTGGTGAACCTTCTCCGTACTCCCTCTATGGCAAGAATGTCTTTCCTCAGATTTGGAAAACAAAACTGTATGCAATACTCCAGGTGTGGTCTCACCAAGACCATGTACAACTGCAGTAGAACCTCCTTGCTCCTATACTCAAATCCTTTTGCTATGAATGCTAACATAGCATTCGCTTTCTTCACTGCCTGCTGCTCCTGCATGCATACTTTCAATGACTGGTGGACCATGACACCCAGGTCTCGTTGCATCTCCCCTTTTCCTAATGGGCCACCATTCAGATACAAGTCTACTTTCCTGTTTTTGCCACCAAAGTGGATAACCTCACATTTATCCACATTATACCACATCTGCCATTCATTTTCCAACTCACCCAAGTCACCTTGCATCCTCCTCACAGATAACACTGCCCGCCAACTTCGTTTCATCCGCAAACCTGGAGATGTTGCATGCAATTCCCTCGTCCAAATTAGCAATATATATTGTAAATAGCCAGGGTGCCAGCACTGAGCTTTGCAGTACCCCACTAGTCACTGCTTGCCATTCTGAAATGGACCCGTTTACTCCTACTCTTTGCTTCCTGTTTGCCAGCCAGTTCTCTATTCACACGAATACTGAACAATCAAAACCGTGTGTTTTAAGTATGTATACTAATCTCTTATGTTGGACCTTGTCGAAAGTCTTCTGAAAGTCTAGATATAACACATCCACTGGTTCTCCCTTATCCACTCTACTCGTTACATCCTCGAAAAAATATACAAGTTTCGTCAGACATGATTTCCTTTTGAAAATCCATGCTGATTTTGTCCAATGATTTCACCACTTTCCAAATGTTCTGCTATCTCATCTTTAATAACTGACTCTGGCAGTTTCCCCACTACCAATGTTAGACTAACTGGTCTGTAATTCCCCGTTTTCTCTCTCCCTCCCTTTTTGAAAAGTGGGGTTACATTAGCTGCTCTCCAATCCTCAGGAACAACTCCAGAATCAAAAGGGTTTTGAAAAATTATCACTAAGGCATCCTCTATTTCTGGGGCTACTTCCTTAAGTACTCTGGGATGCAGTCTATCTGGCCCTGGGGATTTATCGGCCTTTATCCATTCAATTTACCTAACACCACTTCCCGGCTAACCTGGATTTCTCTCAGTTCCTCCATCTAATTTGACCCGCGGTCCCCTGCTATTTCCGGCAGATTATTTATGTCTTCTTCGTGAAGACAGAACCAAAGTAGTTATTCAATTGGTCTACCATGTCCTTGATCCCCACGATCAATTAATCTGTTTCTGACTGCAAGGGGCCTACATATGTTTTAACTAATCTTTTTCTCAATTAGTGTCTTCTTGCATTTACAATTCCTCAACTCAATCTACAATGACTCTACCTCGTCAGTCCCTATGTCTTCCCTCATAAGGGACTGAATTCCATCCTTCACCAGCAGAGCTACCCCCTCCTCTGCCTACCTGCCTGTCCTTTCTAGAGGCTGTTTAACCCTGAATATTAAGTTCCCCAGGCCCGATTCTCCTGCAGCCACGTCTTATTAATCCCCAGAATATCATATCTACAAAAACCTCTAACTGAGCCTCAAGCTCATCTACTTTACTTCTATTACTTCGTGCATTCATATACAATACTTTTAATCCTTACGCATCTCACCCTTCAGAGTGATCCCCATTACACTTGGCCATACTCTCATATCCCTTTGTGAGCTTCCTTTCCCGTTAATTCTGGGGTCATTAACCATCCCTTTACTCTCTTTCCCTTTAACTCCGTCCTCGACATTCCCATTAGACACCCCACCCCCATTATTCAATTTAAAACCACCCGTGTAGAAGTGGAAAACCTGCCTGCCAGAATTCTGCCCCCACCCCCCACCTGTTTAGATACAATCCGTCCCTTGTGTACAGTTGCCCCTTACTCCAAAACAGATCCCAGTGATCTAAGAATCTAAATCCCTGCCCCTGCAGCAGTTTGTCAGCCACACATTGAGGTCCCGTATCTCCCTGTTCCTGCTCTCGCCAGCACGAAGAACAGGGAGCAAAGGTGCTGAGGAAGAGGATTTCCTGGAATGTATGCGGGATAGTTTTCTCAACCAACATGTGGAGGAACCAACGAGAGAGCAGGCTATTCTAGACTGGGTATTGAGTAATGAGGAAGGGTTAGTTAGCAGTCTTGTTGTGCGTGGCCCCTTGGGCAAGAGTGACCATAATATGGTTGAGTTCTTCATTAGGATGGAGAGTGACAAAATTAAGTCAGAAACAAGGGTTCTGAACTTGAACAAAGGTAACTTTGAAGGTATGAGATGTGAATTGGCCAAGATAGACTGGCAGGTGATTCTTAAAGGGTTGACAGTGGATGTGCAATGGAAGGTATTTAAAGACTGCATGGATGAAGTACAAAAGTTGTTCATACCAGTTTGGCAAAAGAATAAATCGGGGAAGGTGGTGCATCCATGGATAACAAGGGAAATCAGGGATAGTATAAAAACAAAAGATGAGGCATACAAATTTGCCAGAAAAAGCAGCCTACCGGAGGACTGGGAGAAATTCAGAATCCAGCAGAGGAGGACAAAGGGCTTAATTAGGAAAGGGAAAATAGATTATGAAAGGAAACTGGCAGGGAACATAAAAACTGACTGCAAAAGTTTTTATAGATATGTAAAGAGAAAGAGACTAGTTAAAACAAATGTTGGTCCCTTGCAGTCAGAAACAGGTGAATTGATCATGGGGAACAAGGACATGGCAGACCAATTGAATAACTACTTTGGTTCTGTCTTCACTAAGGAAGACATAAATAATCTGCCGGAAATAGCAGTGGAACGGGGGTCAAATAAGATGGAGGAACTGAGTGAAATCCAGGTTAGCCGGGAGGTGGTGTTGGGTAAATTGAACGGATTGAAGGCCGATAAATCCCCAGGGCCAGATAGTCTGCATCCCAGAGTACTCAAGGAGGTAGCCACAGAAATAGTGGACGCATTAATGATAATTTTTCAAAATTCCTTAGATTCTGGAGTAGTTCCTGAGGATTGGAGGGTAGCTAATGTAACCCCACTTTTTAAAAAAGGAGGGAGAGAGAAAGCGGGGAATTACAGACCAGTTAGTCTAACATCGGTAGTGGGGAAACTGCTAGAGTCAGTTATTAAAGATGGGATAGCAGCGCATTTGGAAAGTGGTGAAATCATTGGACAAAGTCAGCATGGATTTACGAAAGGTAAATCATGTCTGACAAATCTGATAGAATTTTTCGAGGATGTAACTAGTAGAGTGGATAAGGGAGAACCAGTGGATGTGTTATATCTAGACTTTCAGAAGGCTTTCGACAAGGTCCCGCATAAGAGATTAGCATACAAACTTAAAACACACGGTATTGGGGGTTCAGTATTGATGTGGATAGAGAACTGGCTAGCAGACAGGAGGCAAAGGGTAGGAGTAAACGGGTCCTTTTCAGAATGGCAGGCAGTGACTAGTGGGGTGCCGCAAGGCTCAGTGCTGGGACCCCAGCTATTTACAATATATATTAATGATTTGGACGAGGGAATTCAATGCAACATCTCCAAATTTGCAGATGATACCAAGCTGGGGGGTATAGTTAGGTGTGAGGAGGATGCTTGGAGGCTGCAGGGTGATTTGGATAGGCTGAGTGAATGGGCAGATGCATGGCAGATGCAGTACAATGTGGATAAATGTGAGGTTATCCACTTTGGTGGCAAAAACATGAGGGTAGACTATTATCTGAATGGTGGCAGATTAGGTAAGGGGGAGATGCAACGAGACCTGGGTGTCATGGTACACCAGTCATTGAAAGTAGGCATGCAGGTGCAGCAGGCAGTGAAGAAAGCAAATGGTATGTTAGCATTCATAGCGAAAGGATTTGAGTATAGGAGCAGGGAGGTTCTACTGCAGTTGTACAGGGTTTTGGTGAGGCCACACCTGGAGTACTGCGTACAGTTTTGGTCTCCAAATCTGAGGAAAGACATCCTTGCCATAGAGGGGGTACAGAGAAGATTCACCAGACTGATTCCTGGGATGTCAGGACTTTCATATGAGGAAAGATTGGATAGACTCGGTTTGTACTCGATGGAATTTAGAAGATTGAGGGGGGATCTTATAGAAACCTACAAAATTCTTAAGGGGTTGGACAAGCTAGATGCTGGAAGATTGTTCCCGATGTTGGGGGAGTCCAGAACAAGGGGTCACAGTCTAAGGATAAGGGGGAATTCCTTTAGGACCGAAATGAGGAAAACATTCTTTACACAGAGAGTGGTGAGTCTCTGGAATTCTCTGCCACAGAAGGTAGTTGAGGCCAGTTCATTGGCTATATTTAAGAGGGCGTTAGATGTGGCACTTGTGGCTAAAGGGATCAGGGGGTATGGAGAGAAGGCAGGTACGGGATACTGAGTTGGATGATCAGCCATGATCACATTGAATGGCGGTGCAGGCTCGAAGGGCCGAATGGCCTACTCCTGCACCTATTTTCTATGTTTCTATGTTCTATGTTTCTAAACCGGAGATAACAACCCTGGAGGTCCTGCTTTTCAGCATTTTTCCGAGCTCTCTAAAGTCACGCTGCAGAATATTCATCCCCTTCTTCTGACATTGTTTTTGCCGACATACGCTACCACTTCCGGCAGTTCACCTTCGCCCTTGAGGATTTTCTGCACTCTGTCCGTGACATCCTGGATCCTGGCACCAGGAAGGCAGCACACCATCCTCGAATCCCGTCTGTTGCCGCAGAAACTCCTGTCGTTCCTCTCATAATGGAGTCTCCAACAAGAATGGCGTTGCCTGACATTATCCTCTTTGGTTTTGGCCAGTCTGCCGCTCAGTGTGATAACGTCTTCTGTCCCGAAAGCTTCTAAGTTCCGTGAACCTGCTCACAAGAGCTACGGCACCCGAGGATGTTTGCATTCCATGTTTCCCTCCCTTTCTCACTGTCACCCACCTTCTCTCTTCCAGTACTCATAGAAAGGCATATTCATAGAACCATAGGTGCAGGAGGAGGCCATTCGGCCCTTCGAGCCAGCACCACCATTCATTGTGATCATATAACCATATAACAATTACAGTACGGAAACAGGCCATCTCGGCCCTTCAAGTCCATGCCGAACAACTTTTTTCCCTTAGTCCCACCTGCCTGCACTCATACCATAACCCTCCATACCCTTCTCATCCATATGCCTATCCAATTTATTTTTAAATGATACCAACGAACCTGCCACCACCACTTCCACTGGAAGCTCATTCCACACCGCTACCACTCTCTGAGTAAAGAAGTTCCCCCTCATGTTACCCCTAAACCTCTGTCCCTTAATTCTAAAGTCATGTCCTCTTGTTTGAATCTTCCCTATTCTCATAGGGAAAAGCTTGTCCACATCAACTCTGTCTATCCCACTCATCATTTTAAAGACCTCTATCAAGTCCCCCCTTAACCTTCTGCGCTCCAGAGTACCTTAGGTGTAACAATCTTACTGTAGGACTTGTCGAGGAACGACTCCGTTTCTCGGATGAACCTGAGGTCATCCAGTTGCTTCTCCAATTCCCCAACACGGTCCTTCAGGAGCTGTACCTGGATTCACTTCTCACATTTGTAGCAGCCAGAGGCACCAGGTGTCCTTGACCTCCCACATACTGCAAGCATCACACTGAATCAGCTTGCTTGACATTTCCTTCTTTCGTCTCTCCCTCGCCAGCGTTTTGCATAGCCTCCTCTCCTCATCCTCCTCGCCAAAGACTCTCGAGCCAAAGACTCGCACATTTCCCACAGGGCACTTCCCTCACAAGGTCGCTCCCTCACAAGGCCGCTCCCGAAGAGCCGTCCCGCTTATATTGACTGATACATTGCCTAATTTACCAATCTACAAACCAAATTCCCCAGTTTTAAACAGGTTCCCCTTCTGACTTTTCCCCTCTGACCAGGGCCAGAATACTCTAAGGCCAGAACATAAAAGCAAACATACCACATACCTTATTTAGCAATCTATCCACTTGCATTTCCACACTCCAGGGTCCAATGTCCGCAGTGGGATTGAGGTGAAGTAACAGTAACGTAATTTATGGAAGGACCGTTCAAATGCCCAATAATAGAGGAGAAGAGGATGTTTCTGAGTTGATTTACTGGGGTAGCGCTAGGGCTGAATGTTTCAACACGTTCTGCGTACAGTCAATGACTGCTGTTTTGCCTCTGCTGTCCAGGTTGGAAATTTGTTTGGGAGGAAGCGTGCCACCGTAATCACCCTGTTCACCGGGTCTGGCGGTTCTTCGGCAGAACCGCCGGTTCATCTTCCTGTTGGTCAAGGTGAGAGATATGTCAACAAATTAGCTCACAAAATCCTTCCTCGACTGAGGGCCTTTCATCCGCAATCCTTGTCAGGCGCAGTTCCAAATGTTTCCTTGGTTGAAGAAGATAGTTTGGTTTATTTTGACCGACATCGATCACCTGCTCATACTAGTACTATATTATACTACTTTCTCATCCACTCGCTGCACAGTGGGTAATTTACAGACATCAATCAATCCATCACTCTGTGGGTCGTTCGGAGGAAGTCGACATGGTCACACGAAAGACGCGGAAACTACACATAGATAGTACCCGAGGCAGGTTCCATTTCGGGTCTCTGACGCTGTGAGGAAGAAGCTCAAACAACTGAGCCATTGTGAGCCGAGGGGGAAGTAGAGGCGAGAGTAGAACGCAAATCAGCACAGGAACAACCACTTCGCCCCAAAATGTCCACGCTGAACATGGAAGTTAAAGTAATCTCCTCTGGGTGTCCTTGATCCATATCCCTGCATGTCGAGGCTATAAACCTCTTTATTGTACCTGTGTCCACACCACCCCTGGCAGCGCGATCCAATCACCGACCAACCTCCATGTAAAAATCATAACACTTAAGAATGACGTCCTTCTCATCTTGAAGTTCTTCCTTTCTATTGGCCAATTTCACTCTGGGGGTAAAGGTATTGATGCTATTTCTGCCCATCAGGACTCCCAGGGAAACATCTGGCATTGCAGAGGAACCAATCGACGTGTGTCCAATTGCTTTACATAGTCAATGCCCTATTATCCACAAAGCATTCTGGTAACACTCTTCGCCTGCCTCTCCAAAGCCTACACACCCTTCTTGCAATGGGGCGACTTGAACTGCATGCGGCATTCCGAATTTGGCCAAACCAATGTTTTATAAAGCTGCAATATTTAACTTTTACACTCAAGCATTATCAATGCCTTTCTTACCAAGATAAATATCTGCATTGCCACTTCCATGGAGCTGTGGACTTGAGCCACAGTGTATAGGGAATTGATGCGAATCTCGGATAACATACAGCTAATGTGAATGGGTGAGTAATGGCGGTCCGACGGGACAGTCTCCATACTGAAATAAAGTCAGCGTGGTACCTGAGTTTAATTCGATGGCCAGACTCTTGAAATCCTCCTTTTGTCTGAGAGTTAGCAGGAAAAGTGGTTCGATTTTTTTGAAATAGATAGATGGACCATGAAGCGAAGTGGCGAAGGGATGAGAAATTCTCGCATCGAAGGCAAATTGGGGAAATGGGCGGATGATTCAGGCTCGTGAACGTCGAATTGGGATGAAAGTTGGCGGAGCATCGGGCCAGATCACCTCAATGTGTTCCTTGTTCTTATCGTCGTTTCTCCCGTTCCTCTTCCCAGGTGGCGTTTGAAGCTGGTCTCTCCCTGAGGGCGATATTCCTGTTCATCAGTTGTCTGAGCGTCCTGCTCCTCCTACGTACGGTCTGTCTCCTTCCCTGGAAATATATTCCCTATCCACTGCCGGAGGGCTTCACCTACGGGTAAGGCACCGAACCGGGGTGGAGTTACATGTGCAAGCGGGTGTGAGCTACAAAGGTGAAATCCATTCAAGGCATAAGATCTCCAGGCCACTCTCGACGCTGCACGCCCCGCTCAGGCTGAAGGCCATTCCCTTCCTCCTGGTTACACGTCTTCCTCAGACCTCGTCCTCCCCGGGTCAGGATCCCGTGTCACTACGTGTTGCCGTGAGAACATACACATGGAACAGTACAGGTCAGACTCAAGTTCAACATAGAGCGAAAGGGAAGAAACAGAGAACAGGAAATAGTTCCATACGTGCAGGTAGACGAGAGATTTGGAGTCTTAGACAAAGGGGCACACAACATCGAAATAGGCCCCTCTGGCCAACGTTCCCAAGCCGATCAAGATGCTCCAATCCTGTCCTCGTTTGGGTTATATCTCTCAAAACCATTCCCATCCATGAACCATTTAAATATGTTTTTCTTTTAATAATGTTTTTTTCGGGCATGCTTCAACTGCATCCTCTGGTAGCACATCTCTGTGTAAAGAAATTGCCCCTCAGATTCCTATTGCATTTTCACCTTTCACCTTAATCCATTGTCCTCTTTTTGTTTTACTTAAATGGGTGGAGTAATTGTATCGGGTTGTGGCAGGTCCTTCTCTGGGAAGATCACGCAGAGAGTTGCCGCGCTCCCCCGCGCTTCTGAACTGGGCAGAGATATGGCCAATGACTTCTAATCCGAAGAAATGTGTGGTTGCATTTTGCGGGTGCGAATGTGTGGGGAAGGCATAGGGCTCACCATAAGCCCTTTAAAAGTATCGAGATACAAAGGAATATAGAAGTCCAGGTCCATATCTACATAGATGTGGCAACATAAGTTTGATCCACTATCTCAGTGACGAAAATGTTGCCGACATTATGTCATCTCCTCTGTCTGCACAGGATGCGTAGCCATCACAGTCGAGTGCATATCGAAAAACGTCATATACATGACAATCCTATCAGCCTCGAGCACCACCCCTGGCAGCGCATTCCACACATTGACCACTCTATATCCAATGTCTCGTTTAAACTTCGTCTCTCTCACAGTAACTCTGCCCCGTCGACGCTGACATTTACCCCGTTGGATAGGGTTTTGACGGACTGTCTGTTACATCTAGTCATATCTGCCATAATTTTATCTACTTCTATTACGTTTCCCTTGAATATCCGTCATTCCAAAGAAAAAGTCCAATGTTGTCCAAAATCACATTGCAGCTAACACGCCCTAATATCGACTTCTATAATGTAGAAAATACGTCTTCTTCACCGTCTCCAAAGCCTTCACATCCTTCCTGTAATGCCGCGACGAGAACTGCACGCAACACTTGAGATGCAGTCCACCCAAAGTCTTATAGAATTGCATAATGATTCTTAATTCTGCCACCCAATGCCCCAACCAAAGAAGGAGGGTGCGCCATCCGCGTTCTTTGGCACTCTACCGACTTGTGCTGATACATTTAGGGAGCTCTGGACGTGGACTACAAGATCCCTCTGCTCATCAATGCTGTGAAACGTCATGCCATCAAGTGTGTACCTTTCCCTTAAATTCGACCCCCCAACCTCACACCTGCTGGTATTAAACTCAGTCAGCCCGCTTCTGTAGCGGAGCTCTATCCCGCTGCATTCTTTTGCACCCCTCGTCGCTGTCCGCGACTCCAATAATCTTCATCTCGTTTCGTTCGCGCGAACCGCGGGTATCTCTGAGATTGCACACCGGTATCCAACAGAGAGAATTCTGGGTGCGGTGTGACATCGAATAACAGGTGCCCGGAACGAGACACAGCAGGATATGGGAATGGGTGATGGTTCAACACGGGAAAACACCCGTATAGTCACCCATATAAGTATGCAGCAAGGAAAAACGCCATTCGGCCCTTCTTGCATATGCCGGCAATGTTGGCACACTTCGCTGGTTTCATTTGGTCGAATCCTTATAAACCCATCCTATCCATATATTTTTTTCCAAATGTATTTGAAAAGTCGTCATTTTGCCGCTTGTTCTGCTTCTTGTAGCTCTAGATATAGACTACTCAGCAAGCGCAAATGTTGGTGCCGACCTCCTTTTTAAATGTCTCCAGCTCACGTTAAACCAAAGCTCTCTGGTCTTGTAATCCCCACCCCCTCTAAGTAAACAAAATATGAGCGTTCACATTCTCTATCCCCCTTGTGATCGTAACGCCTCGGTAAGATTCCCCTCACACCCCTGCGCTCCAAATACGAATAACGTACCCACCCTCTTGCTATCCACTCAAGTCCAACAATTCCAGGTAAATCCCGGTGAATCTTTTGTGCGCCCCGTTTCACACTTAATGACATTTAATCATTTATTTGTCGCAATCGGTTGCAGATATCATTGTTGATCATTCCCGGAATCCTGATCTAATAATCTCTTTTACCTGTTCATCTTCCACCCAGGATGACCTGTGAAAAGGTTGGACCAATGCTAATGAAAGTGATTGCTCAGCGGAGGAACTCGACCAAAACAACGGATCAGGTGGAGGCAGATGGGGACGAGAGAGGTATCAGGATTGAGGTAGATTCCAGAAAGGGAGGACGGGAGATGTGGGGAAGGGAAGATGAGAACGAACTCACGAAGCGTGACGAGGGAGGAGGAAGGGGAAAGACAGAGAGCGGGATGGAAACGTGGAGGGGAGGGACGGAGAGGGATATGAGTGAGGGGAGCAGAGAAAATGAGCAAGTGTGCAGTAGAGAGACGGGAAGAGAGAATGAAGAGAGGGGAAGCGAGAGAGAGTGGCAGAATGGAGAGTGTAGGGGGGTGACGGAAGGAGATAAAGAATATGACAGCGGAGAGACGGATGGGGAGGGTGAAACGCAGAAAGACAGGAGGGAGGAGATACAGGAAGAAAATGGGGAGGTGAGCAATGGCATGGAAATGGTCGTGGTGAAATACAGGACGGGAGGATATCCGGAAGCGCGAAGAGGAGAGACGGAGAGAAAAGGTGATGAAGTGGTGAAGCCGGAGAGGATATCGGGAGCTGGACATGAACAGCCGACTGCTGGAGTGGATCTGCAGCATAACGAGGCAGGAGGTTAGAATGACTGCCTCTTTCCTACCGGTAATACAATGCAGCCCGTGGCCGCCGCACTGCACCCTGCTCGTCTCGCCGCCTCACCGGCCGGGCCGAACCGCGCCGCCCCACCGACCACCCGCCCACCCGGGCCTCCCACGCATCGCCCGCCGACCCCGACTCCACTGCCCGCGGACTCCTACCTTCGGGTCCGCCGACCCTCGACACTCCACCGCCCTTCAGCAGCCCGCAGACGTCGCCTCACCTGTAAACTGGACTCTGCAGCGGGCCTGAAGCCTCCACGTCGCTGATTCCCACTACTCTGGTTTTGACGCCACTGGGTCCTAGTGCATGTCTCTCCAATTCTGGTAACCTCAGTGGGAATTCCACTGCGTCTTCCCCATCCCCCTCCAACTATGTGACCCCTGCTATTCCCCACCCACACCACAGCCCCCATACCACCTCACCCCGTGACCATCCTCCACCCCCCCACCACACATCACTCGGTCCTCAGTCGACCCACCTGCCTTCTTCCGGTCACAACCCGCATCCCTGCCATGTGTTCACCATCCACCCGGACCTCCCCCTCTCCGACACCGAACGGTCGGGCCTCAGCAGAGGTCTCACCTTTGTCCTCCTCTGTCCCCGCCTCAATGAGTTCTACGCACACCATGACTTGGAGCTCTTCCACCGTTGCCTCCGCCTCACAGCGTTCTTCCACGGGAAGGAATCCTCGCCCCCATTGATGATCCCTTTTCCTGTCTCCAATGTACCCCCTGCTCGTCCTGTCGCGACATCAACCACCTCAACTTCTCCACTCCCCTGTCTCACTCCAATCTCTCCCCCACGAATGTACTGCCATCGACTCACTCCGCAACAACCCAGACCTTGGTAGCAATCCCACTGACAAGGGAGGTGCCGTTGTAGTCTGGCGCATCGATCTCTACAAAGCGGAGGCCTCGCGCCAACTCTCAGACATCTCCTCCTTACCCCTGGACCATGACCCCACTGACGAGCACCAGGCCACCATCTCTAGCACCATCACTGACTTCATCAACTCCGGCTCCCTGCGCCTCCAAGCTTCCAACCTCATCATTCCCCAGCCGTGCACGGCCTAATTTTACCTTCTCCCCAAAATCAACAAACCCGACTGCCCCGGCAGACCCATTGTCTCTGCCTGTTCATGCCCCACCGAACTAATTTCCACATACCTTGACTCCATCCTATCCCCCTTGGTTAAATCCCTCCCCACCTATGTTCAAGACACCTCAGACACTGTCGGCTCCACACATTCCATTGTCCAGGCCCCCATCCTCTCATCTTCACCATGGACGTCCAGTCACTATACACCTCCATCGCCCACCAGGATGGTATCAAAACCCTCCAGTTCTTCCTCAACTGGAGGAGAAACCCATACCCGTCCACTGACAGTGTCCTCCGCCTAGCGGAGTTGATTCTTACCCTCAATAACTTCTCTTTTGGCCGCTTCCATTTCCTTCAAATACAAGGCGTAGCTATGAGCACATGCATGGGCCCCAGCTACGCCTGCCTCTTTGTCAGGTACAACGAAACAATCCTTGTTCAAGGCGTACCAGGGCCCCATGCCCGACCTCTACCTCCGTTACATTGACGACTGCTTTGGTGTCACCTCCTGAACCCACACACAACTGACTGACTTCATCCGTTTCACCATCAACTTCCATCCGGCACTCAATACACTTGGACCATTTCCGACATTTCCCTACCATTCCTTGACCTCACCATCTCTATTGCAGGTGATACACTCCTGACCGACATCCATTATAAACCCACTGACTCCCACGTTTAACTGGACTACTCTTCCTCCCACCCTGCTTCCTGTAAGGGCTCTATCCCCTATTCCCAATTCCTCCATCTACGGCACATCTGCTCCAGGATGAGGCGTTCCACACCAGGGCATCACAAATGTCCTCGTTCTTCAGAGAAAGAGGATTCCCCTCCCCACTATAGATGAGGCTCGCACCAGGGTCTCCTCTATACCCCGCAACACTGCCCTCTCCCCATCCACCCACTCGCAACAACGGCAGAGTCCCCCTGGTCCTCACCTTTCACCCCACCAGCCGGCACATACATCACCTAGTCATCCGCCAGTTTCGCCTCCTCCAACGTGACCCCACCACTCGCCACATCTTCCCATCTTCCCCCCTGTCTGCCTTCTGTAAAGACCGCTCCCTCCGCAAGTCAACTCCCTAGTCATTTCTTCCCTTCCCTCCCACTCCATCCCTTCCCCGGGCACTTTCCCTTGCGACCGCAAGAGATGCTAGACTTGCCCCTTCACCTCCCCCCTCCACTCCATTCAATGACCCAAACAGTCGTTCCAGGTCCGACATAGGTTCGCCTGCACCTCCTCCAACCTCATCTATTGCATCCGCTGAACTAGATGTGAACTGATCTATATCGGTGAGACCAAGCGGAGGCTGGGCGATCGTTTCGCCGAACACCTCCACTCGGTCCGCAATCACCAAACCGAACTCCCGGTGGCTCAGCACTTCAACACCCCCTCCCATTCCGTATCCGACGTCTCTGTCCTGGGGCTCCTCCACCGCCAGAGTGAGCAACACCGCAAGTTGGAGGAACAGCACCTCATATTCCGCTTGGGGAGTCTGCATCCTCTTGGCATGAACATTGAATTCCTTTAATTCTGTTAACGCTTGCTGTCTCCTCCCCTTCCCACCTCTCCCTCAGCCCTCGGGCTCCTGGCCCCTCCTCCTTTTTCATTTCTTCCCCCCACCTCCCCCCACTCCCCATCAGTCTGAAGAAGGGTTTCGGCCCGAAACGTTGCCCGTCTCCTTCGCTCCACGGATGCTGCTGCACCCGCTGAGTTTCTCCTGCATTTTGTATACACTCCACATCATTTCCTATCCTCGTCCCTTCTTTGCCTCTCATTATGATGTTTGAGTTAGGATGCCCATTCTGCGCTTTTCTCACCTGCCCATATTTAGCTAATATTACTCTCAATTCTCAAACTATCCATGTGTCCAACCTCAAACCTGAACATGTGTCCTTGAAATGTGGTTATCGTACCTACTGCAACTTCCTGGTCTAGAAGCTTGATATAGAGCGGGGAAGTGCGGAGATATAATGGTGAAAAGATTGCCACCTCCCCCCCCCCCCCCCCCTCAGGTTCCTATTAAATAGCTGCCCTCTTACCTTAAACCTATTTTCTCTGGTTCTTGATTCCCCGACTCAGTGCAAAACGTGCATTCGCCCCATCAATTTCCTTTGAGATTCTATAGACGTATATAAGATCGCATATCCGCCTCCTGCGATTCCAACAATAATGCCCTACCGTTTCCAATTGCTTATAGATATGCTTCGTATATCTCAACCCCTCCAGCCCTGATAACACATGCGGGTGTTATCTGCACTCTTTCCAGGTTAACGACATCAGTCTTGTAATAAGGTGACCAAAACTGAACACAATACGCCAAACACGGCATCACCGATGTCTGGCCGCGGGAATGTAACTCTCCCCTCATGTTCTTGTCTTCTTTTGTTCCCTCCTTTCCAGTGTCCATTCGTACGTCTCTATATTCCGTGCCAGCTTCGACACCCCTCCCTCACCAAGACATTCGTCCAATCAAGGTTCTTGCTGTCGCACCCCGTTCATTTCTGTGTTTCCCTGCACTTCTTTTCCCGGCCTTCTCCTCCCCCTAAGGCACTACTGCTACCGCTCTCGCTCCGATCACCTTCCTCTCCCTTGCACTTCCCCGCAGTTCACATTCTCTAGCCATTCCTGACTCTTTTCCCCCGTTCCGCTACACTCACTTAACGGAATTTCTCTCATCTGACAT
This sequence comes from Raja brachyura, assembly GCA_963514005.1. Next base: position 920,325 of record OY740796.1, on the reverse strand, counting down.
GCATAGGAGTTTAGAGTGGGAAGGGAAAGATGCAGTTATCATGATCCATATTGGTCCCAGCGATATAGGTGATCCAAGTAAAGAGATTCTGCTGAGGGAATTTGAACAGGAAGGAAATAAATTAAAAAGAAGAAGCAAACAGGTAATAATGTCTAGATTGCTAATTGAGTCACCGGTATATTGGCATGGGGTCGAAGTGATCAGAACGTGAAACACAGAAGTGGGCTCCCTCAAAGAAGAGATAAGTGGGTTGGAATGTGGATGGAGGGAGCTGTTTCGATGTGAATGACTCTATCTAAACCATGCTGGGACCAGTGCCCTAGCGAATCATATAACCGGGGTTTTGTGCAGTTGAGCGGTTTCAATGGATTGCAAAAGTTTCGATAAAATTAAAAGAAAGGAGGAGAACGCTGTCAATACTGAACTTTCCAGAATAAGAAAAACACAGACAGTTTAAAAATAGATAGGAGTTTAACGCCAGGCAACACGGGGACAATTTAGGAAGATGGGCCGGTAAACACAGGAATCAATGCGAGGTAGACGGGCTTTGTAGCACAGTTGGAAATTGGCAAGAATGACGTTGTTGGTTGGTATCATGGAGTCATGGCTGAAAAATGATCGGAGCTGGCAGCTGATTTTTTTCCGGAAACACATACTATTGAAAAGGCAGACAGGGGAGATATAGTGGATCTGTTGGTTAGGAATTAAATCCATTCTTTAGCAAAAAATGACATAGGATCAGAACCTGCAGAAGCCTTATGGATAGAGTTATGGAACTGCAAGAGTACAAAAAAAACCTGATGGGAGTTAAGTGGGAAGAAATTATAGCAGCAAATAGAAATTGACATGACAACGCTACAGGGGTCATACAATGTTCCAACCAGTCTGCGAAAATCAGGTTGTTATTCCAACCTACGTTTAGGAATTTGTTGAATGCCTACGAGATGCCCTCTCCGATCAGCTCGTGATCGAGCCCACGAATGAAAATACATTTCAGGATTTGGTATTTTGCAATTAACCAGGCGTGATTAAGTAAGGTACCACTAGGAGGCAGTGATCAACATATGATAGAATTCAACCTGTGGTTTCAGAGGGAAACGATGACATCAGAACGTTTGTTAATACAGGAGAGTAAAGTACCTACTGAGGCCTGAGAAAGGAGCTGGCCAAAGTTCATTGGAAGGGAACCATTGCAAGAATTGCGGCGGTTGTGTAATAACAGCGGATGCTGTGAATAATTTAGAAGACCTGAATATGTTTTATCGCAAATGTGAGAAAACATTCAAAGGGGAGAATGCAGCCACCGTGGCTGAGGAAGTCGAAAATAGCATAAAAGCCACAGAAAGGGCAAATAACATGGCAAAGATTAGCGGGAACTGGAGGTTTGAGAAGCTTTTGGAAACCAAGAGAGGGCGATTAAAACATGGAGAAACGTTGAAATTGGCATAGCCAGTACATATAATAGAGGATGCCAAAATGTTTTACATGTATATAAAGAGTCAAACAGAGGCAAGGGTGGACATTGGACCACAGGTATATTATGTTGGAGAATTAGTTATGGGGAACAAATAAATGGCAGATTCATTGTAAAGTGTTTTGGGTCAGTGTTCATAGTTGTACACATTCAAGAGAGTTGGAGGGAGAGGTGAGTGCAGCTTCTAATACTGAGGAGAAGATGCTTGATTGGTGAAGGTCTGCACCAAGTTGGATAGGTCAACTGGACTGATGCACTATACCCTATGGTTCTGAAATAGGTACAGTAGCTGTGGAGATTGTCATGGCATCATTAGTAATATTTCAAGAACAGTGAGAGTCAGGAATGCGTCTAGAGGAGTGGTAAATCGTAAATCTGATTCCATTATTTCAGAAAGGAGCGCAACAAAGGAAGGAAATGTTAGGCCAAGGAAGATGGACAAATGAGAGTATGTGGATTTTGTTTAGTCGATTTTTGGATGGCCTTTAATAAGGTGCCACACACAAGCCTGATAAACAAGATAGTCACGGTATTGCAGAAAAGGTATTAGCATGGATCTTCGATTGGTTGTTCGTCAGACGTCAAAGAATGGAAATAAGAGAAACATAGAAACATAGAAAATAGGTGCAGGAGTAGGCCATTCGGCCCTTCGAGCCTGCACCGCCATTCAATATGATCATGGCTGATCATCCAACTCAGTATCATGTACCTGCCTTCTCTCCATATCCCCTGATCCCATTAGCCACAAGGGCCACATCTAACTCCCTCTTAAATATAGCCAATGAACTGGCCTCAACTACCTTCTGTGGCAGAGAATTCCACAGATTCACCACTCTGTGTGAAAAATGATTTTCTCATCTCGGTCCTAAAAGACATCCCCCTTATCCTTAAACAGTGACCCCTTGTCCTAGACTTCCCCAACATCGGGAACAATCTTCCTGCATCTAGCCTGTCCAACCCCTTAAGAATTTTATAAGTCTCCATGAGATCCCCCCTCAATCTTCTAAATTCCAGCGAGTAGAAGCCGAGTCTATCCAGTCTTTCTTCATATGGAAGTCCTGCCATCCTAGGAATCAGTCTGGTGAACCTTCTCTGTACTCCCTCTATGGCAAGAATGTCTTTACTCAGATTAGGAGACCAAAACTGTACGCAATACTCCAGGTGTGGCCTCACCAAGACCCTGTACAACTGCAGTAGAACCTCCCTGCTCTTGTACTCAAATCATTTTGCTATGAATGCCAACATACCATTCACTTTCTTCACAGCCTGCTGCACCTGCATGCCTCCTTTCAATGACTGGTGTACCATGACACCCAGGTCTCGTTGCATCTCCCCTTTTCCTGATCGGTCACCATTCAAATAATAGTCTACTTTCCTGTTTTTGCCACAAAAGTAGATAACCTCACATTTATCCACATTATTATTTTTTGTAATATATATATTTTTTTATTAGAGTAGATAAGCATTTGCAAGCACATTTTATGATAGTAATATTTCATGTGCAACAATCATACATTATTAATATGATCAGATAAATCATTTTGTCTCTAATAATTTTTTTTTAAAGAGAGAGAAACAGAGAGAAAATAAAATATAAATCAAAAAGAAATCATAAAGAATGGAATAAGTTACTATTAGTACGTCATTGGAAATAAGATCAAGGAATATAGAAAATAACTTTTCATCTAATCCTGAGTCCAAGTTTCAGTTACGGTTCCCTGGCGAACTGATCTAACATTTTAAGTAATCAATGAAAGAAGACCATATTCTAACAAAAACTTCTTGTTTGTCCATTAGGTTCTTTGATCATCTGATTGTCCATCTGATTCTTTCCAAGTGTAGGGTCTCCGACATTTCCGTAATCCAAATTTTAATTGTGGGGGATATAGGGCCTTTCCAAAATTTTAATATTAATTTCTTCCCAATTATTATACTGTAATCTAGGAATTTTCTTTGACTGGTTGTAAGTATTAGACATTGTTCTGATATTCCAAGTATTATTAATTTTGAGTCCGGATCCAATTTAATATTAATAATTTCAGAAGTTATTCTAAAAATCTCAGTCCAGAAATTCTTAAATTTTATACAATTTGCAAAATTATGTGCTAAATTAGCCTCTGGATGCTGACATATATCACAGGTAGAGGAGATCTGTGGAAAGATTCTATTCAATTTAACTTTTGAGTAATGTAATCTATGTAATACTTTAAATTGTATTAAAGCATGTCTGGTATTTAACGAGCATTGGTGTATATATTGTAAACTTTTGTCCCATATATCTTTCGTTAATTCATTTTCCCATGTACGTCTATATGCTTCCGTCGATGGTATCTCGCTATCTAAAAGGGTATTATCAATATAAGTTGTTAGTTTTTCTGTATTAGGATGCTTATTCAAACATTCATCAAGGATTTCTGGTTCTTTATTCCTATAATCTTGTGTATTTGATTTAACATCATCTCTGAATTATAGATATTAAAAAAAAATATTTTAATGTAATCCGTAAAACTGTTGTAATTCCTGAAATTAAACAAAAGTGTCTTTCTAATAAAGGTGTTCCATCTTTTTGAATCCATGTTTTTTCCACTGTGTAGAACCTTTATCCAGCATGGAAGGTTTGAATAAGAGGTTGTTTACAATAGGGAGACAGAGTGGTATATTAACCAATTTTAATTCGGAGTCATGTGAGCGACTACGTGAAGTCCCGCCAGGTGCATGCGTGTCATTACGTCCATGCATGTCGCACTGAATGGGCTGGCGGGCACAGCTCCACCAGTGGTAAGTAGAAAACTCGCAGGTAAGTGGTTTTGAAAACTTTGCCTGAGAGTATTTATCTCCGTAAAGCTGGCTCGAGAAGTCAGTAGGAGTTGGTGGTATGGAGCGGTCAGGTAGGAGAGTTCGTTCTCAGCGTGGGTCCACGGATTAATTTAATCGTTTGGGTCGGGAAGCTAGTTCATTGGCTATATTTAAGAGGGAGTTAGATGTGGCCATTGTGGCTAAGGGGATCAGAGGGTATGGAGAGAAGGCAGGTACGGGATAATGAGTTGGATGATCAGCCATGATCATATTGAATGGCGCTGCAGGCTCAAAGGGCCGAATGGCCTACTCCTGCACCTAATTTCTATGTTTCTATGAGCACGGCAACGCCGGTGCCGATAACGAGTGCCATTTTACCGACAGCAGTTTCATTAGAAAGTGAACTTTCCACACCAGTTCCAGTTACTCAGGAGGCTGAGGCCACCGACAGCCATAGAAAAGCTAAAAGAAAATCTAATAGACCTGTGTTATCAGACGACTCTGAAGTAGAAGTATGTGACTCCCCACCAGATAATAAAAGAATGTGGGGGAGGATGCAGAATATGGAGAAGATGCTCCAAACTCTGATAAAACAAGGGTCTAAGGGCCCAATGATTCCCCAGGCAGCTGTTCAACAAGGCCCATATCAAGAGGAATATGTGGAATGCCAGCAAGGGGATTTCCTTCCAGTGCCTTGTTTAGGACTGGAGGATGCCTCCCTAATATATGACTTGGGAGAAACGGGGCAGGATGCAGCTGACACCATGTCTGGTGTCCCTGCTTATGTGCAAACACCAGAGCACAAGAATTACGCTCCGGGTGTCCAGGATATTGCGATGAGTTTTGCTATTCTGGAGGGGACTGGTGAGGCAATGGACGAATATTTTGCAAACAACGTTAGCTATTTAGTGTCTCACCAGCTCCAGCAAGCTATAATTTGGTCGCCCAATTATAGGAAGGATGTCAACAAAATAGAGAGGGTACAGAGGAGATTTACTAGAATGTTGCCTGGGTTTCAACAGCTAAGTTACAGAGATAGGTTGAATAAGTTAGGTCTTTATTCTCTGGAGCGCAGAAGGTTAAGGGGGGACTTGATAGAGGTCTTTAAAATGATGAGAGGGATAGACAGAGTTGATGTGGACAAGCTTTTCCCTATGAGAATAAGGAAGATTCAAACAAGAGGACATGACTTTAGAATTGAGGGACAGAGGTTTAGGGGTAACATGAGGGGGAACTTCTTTACTCAGAGAGTGGTAGCGGTGTGGAATGAGCTTCCAGTGGAAGTGGTGGCGGCAGGTTCGTTGGTATCATTTAAAAATAAATTGGATAGGCATATGGATGAGAAGGGTATGGAGGGTTATGGTATGAGTGCAGGCAGGTGGGACTAAGGGAAAAAAGTTGTTCGGCATGGACTTGAAGGGCCGAGATGGCCTGTTTCCGTGCTGTAATTGTTATTTGGTTATATGGTTATATGGTTATAATGCAAGAGACTACCAATAAGTGCAAAATACCTGTCAATTGTGCAACATTGAAAGTGCACCCAGTTATTTGGGCACCCATGAGTCCTTCTATGAGATAACAGGAGGTTCAACATCAACACATCCTCCAACTGGTGGCTTCAGCAATTACCGCATTTGGTACTATGGTCAAAGGGACCATGATAAATCAGACACAAAAAGATATGTTGGCTCTGTTATGCAATGCATATTTTGAAGTAAATTGCATTAGGAAAATCGCCATCAGATCAACTCTTAATCACAAATTTGCTGCATTGTGTAAGACGATGAATATTCAAACGCCTGAGTTCCTGTTTGGAATGGACCTTGTCAAACAGATACGAGATATTGATGACGGGGCAAAAACAATTGGTTTGATGAAGCTAAATACATCACGGCCACCTTTTCGCAAACCTGGGTTTCTGTTTTGTAGATCGGATCCAGGTGCTGGACCGAGCAGGGGGAGGCCAGTGGAGGTTACCCACCAAGATAAAGTGGCTTCTACCCTGATGTGAGCAGACATCAGGCTTTCAGGCCAACTGCAGAGGTACAGGGAACTTTTGTTAAAGGTTCTGATGCACAACCTCCTATTGGAGGTAGATTACAATTGTTTTACAATGAATGGTGCTGTATTACATGTGATATGTTTATACTAAATACTGTGTCAGTTTCTACCATTGAGTTTATCTCAGGGATAGATCCACCTCAGCAGCACAAGCCAAATAAAATGTTGGTGTTTTCTGCTCCAGAAATTGAACAGGTTAACAAAGAGATTAAGAATTGGTGTAAAAAAGGAGTGATTCACAACAATTACTCATTCACAACAATTTTTGTCTAATATTTTCCCCGGACCTAAGAAAGATGGGGGTTGTAGAGTAATTCTGGATCTCACTCATTTAAATTGTTCAGTACGCTATTGACGTTTCAAAATGGACACCTTTGTTACTGCAAAACAGCTGGTCTCACAAGGTTGTTATGTGGCAACCATTGATTTGCAAGATGCGTATTATTCAGTACCAAATCATGCTCCTTATCGCAGGTACTTGAAATTTAATTGGATGGGACAGCTGTGGCAATACAAAGCATTGCCTAATGGATTAAGCTCAGCACCTAGGCTATTTACTAAATTGCTAAAAAACCTGTGCTGGGGCTGTTAAGGGCCCATAGTCACATTGTCATGGCTTACTTAGATGATATCTCAATTATCAGCAACACTAATGAGTCAGCTGAGGAATCGGTTGCAGTAACCAAAAATGTGTTTGAATCATTAGGGTTTTTGGTCTATCCAACTTAGTCCAAATTACAGCCAACCCAAACTATTCAGTATTTGGGATTTCTTATTGATTCAGTTCATATGACAGTAACATTACCAGCAGCCAAGGTTGGGGATATGGCTGAGATCTGTACTTGTCTCATACAAAAGCTTAATCCTTCCATCCGAGAAGTTGCTAAGGTCATTGGGAAATTGGTAGCAGCTTTCCCTGCAGTAAAGTTCGGTCCTTTGCATTGTCAGCATTTGCAAAGAGCAAGAGAACAAGCACTAAAAGAGCATGCAGGTCATTTTGATCGGGTTATGCAATTACCAGCCACAGCTCTAGCAGAATTGCAGTGGTGGATTGTTAATGTCAGTCAAGCTACCAATAACATTTTGGTGCAGGAACCTTCAATGATTTTACAGACTGATGTGAGTGCTCTGGGATGGGGGGGGGGGGGGGGGGGGGGGGCTGTGGACATTGAGTCCAGTTTTGGAGGTAAATGGAATGAACAAGAACGTTTGATTCTTCACACACAAGGAATAAATTATTTGGAATTACTGGGGGCATTTTATGGACTAAAGGCATATTGCTCCACAATGAATAATTTACACATTCAATTGCAGATTGATAACACTACGGCAGTGGCATATATCAATCATATGGGAGGAGCGAGATCAGTTTCATGTGATAGCATGGCTAATCTCATATGGCATTGGTGTATTTCAAGAAACATTTGTGTTTCGGCCATCTATCTGCCAGGGGTAGACAATGTGGTGGCAGACCAAAGGTCACAAAAATTCATTGATAATATAGAATGGATGGCGAATTCTAAAGTTTATCAAACAATTGTCACTCAATTTAGATTGCCAGATATTGATCTGTTTGCATCACCACACTGAATCACCAGTTGCCTAAATATGTTTCATGGGAACCAGATCCAGGAGCAGTAGCTGTGGATGCTTTTTCATTACATTGGAACAATAATTATTTTATGCTTTCCCTCCATTTTGTCTGATTATGAAATGTTTAACCAATATAGAGCGTGACTCCGCCACAGGTGTTTTTGTGGTCCCAGATTGGCCAACACAACCGTGGTTCCCATTGGTACTCAGACTGATGGTTCAGCCATTCATGATGGTTCCCAGCTGTAGTAATTTGTTGGTGCATCCGGTTACAGGAGAAAGTCACCCATTACATGACCATATCAATTTGTTGGTCTGCAGGTTCTGAACAGACAATTCCAAGGCCTTGGATTGTCGGACAGGACCATGGAGGTTATCACTGCAGCCTGGAGGAATAGTACTAAAAAACAATATGTGGTTCATATAAAGAAATGGGAGATGTTTTGTGTACGGTCAAATTTATCTTATCATACTGCAAGCATAAGTGATGTGTTGGAGTTCCTTGCTAAGTTGCATTTTGATGAGCATTTGAGTTATAGGGCTATTAACTGTGCTCGGAGTGCTTTGTCCTCTTATTTAGGGAAGTCCGGAGGACAACAGCCTATCGGGGCTCATCCGTTAATATCCCGATATATGAGAAATAATTTTAACAAAAACCCTTCTAAACCCAGATATACAGAAATCTGGGATATCAGTGTAGTTCTCACACTGCTTCGGCAATGGGCTCCAATTATGTCGTTGTCTATGCAGAGATTAACTCTGAAAGTGGTTATGCTAATGGGGCTGGTTTCAGGACAACGTGTACAAACATTACAATTGTTACCAATCGATAGTGTGCATTTGTCTGTAGATTACATTATTTTTTATGTCTATGATTTAATCAAACAAAGCAGTCCAGGTATGGCAGGAACCAAGATGACGTTTAAAGCATATCCTGTTGACCAAATGTTTTGTGTAGTTAAACACTTAAGGTGATATCTTGAGTTAACAAGGAGTCTCAGGGGTGCTGAGACAGGACTGCTTATTAGTCACAAAAAGCCATATGAAAGAGTGTCAGTACAAACTATTTCTTGATGGTTGAAACAGGTTCTCAATTGTGCTGGAGTCAACACTCATGTGTTTAAATCTCACTCTACCAGGGCGGCTTCCACATCTGCGGCGAAGGGTCAGGACGTGCCGCTAGAACAAATCCTTGCGGCCCTGGGAGGCATACTTTGATGCCTTCTTTCTGTTCTCCCATCCATTGCCTTCTAATAGTTTTTGTGGTTTATCACCAAATTCAAAATTTATTTGTTTTGTGTGTTGATAAAATTTTATTACTTGGTCAGAGTATATTTTATTTAACTTATATTTCAGTGCTGCAATTTTGTTATGTTTTGCCAATGAAGGTGCTCCTGCATTTTCTATGTCTAATTGCTTTATTTCCATTCCCAATGTCTATTGTTTAGCTCTATTCTCTTTATTAAGAAATGTCTGAGAGGAGATTAATGCCCCTCGTATAAATGCTTGAAATGTTTCGCAGAGAGGGAAGCAGAGATTTCAGGCTGGTCATTGACTTTGAAAAACATATTAATCAGTTTTACAAGATATTCACAACATACCTGTTCATTTAAGATTTGAGGATTCAGCCTCCATTGTGTCTGTTTCTTGTCCATTCCCATTTAGTTTAATCATAAACGTTAATGGAGCATGATCCGCAATTATAATGTTATGATATTGTGACTTGTAAGTAAATGGAATTAGTTTAGAGTCTACTAAGAAATAGTCTATCCTTGAATATGTTTTATGCACAGGTGAGTAAAATGAATATTCTCGTCCGGATGGGTTTTCAATTCTCCAGACATCCATAATATTGGTATTGTTTATATATGAGATTAAAAATTCACTTGACAGAGATTTTGATTTTCTTTCAGTTGATGATCTATCTAAATATGAATCTAGTGTACAATTTAAGTCTCCACCAATTATTAAATTATTTTGTGTGCATTCCGGAATAGTATTAAGTATTCTCTTGAAAAACAGTGGACTATCAAAATTTGGTCCATATACATTAAGGAGAGTCAGTTTTTTTTAGTATAATTCGCCTACTACTATGATATATCTACCATCAGTATCTTCTATAGTTGATATATGTTTGAAAGGTATACCTTTATGGATTAAAATTGCAACCCCTCTAGATTTATGTGTGAATGAGGAATGATATGTTTGATCGATCCATTTTGTTTTCAATCTATATTCCCAGAATCTTGTCAAGCTTCCCGAGGTTTCGTGGGCGTAGCTTAACAATTTCTGTCTGATGAGTCTTCATCTCCCGGGTTTTCGTGGGAGCGAATTCCCTCCATCCGTGTTGTTGCCCATTCTTCCATCCCTTTCCATTGTTAACCTATAATTCCTGAAAAACTTGGGACAAAGCAAGTTACCATCGTGCACCCATGCTTTCCCAATTATTCACTACAATTCTGCAATACTATCCCTTTTCCATTTCACTATCCTGCTCTTATTATATTCTGCTCTATCACCGTATTCCTATTACTATTCTGTCCTATAATATACTCTTTGCTATCCTAGGATCAACACTAATTAGCTCTCTCCATGTTCACACGATGTTATAATGTGCATATCTGATGATGGTTTCTCATATAAATTAGTAAGATTAAACGAGAACTTACCAGTTTGAAGTTTGATCTTTATTTTACGAGGAGTTGCGATGAGGGATTTCGTGAAGACCCCGCAGGCACGCATGCGCAACATTTTTCAAAGCAGCGGTGTGGAATCACAGAACCAACAACAGAAATGACTTGTTATAGTAAGATTGAAGAGACTCTACATACCATTGAGCGGTTTAGGGTTGAGTAGAGGGTTGGGAGCGGAGGGCACGAAATCCCTTATCGCAACTCCTCATAAAATAAAGATCAAACTTCAAACTGATAAGTTCTCGTTTAATCTTACTATTTCATTTCGGAGTCACGTGAGTGACTTTGTGAAGATTTCAAAGCTCTGTGATTACATGCCCTGGAACACGTCCATGCTCACACACTGCCGTAATACTGATGGAGGAAGTATGATAACGTATTTCAGTCTTGAACAAGCTGAAAAATAATAACATTATTGTTAATACAACAATAAACCCCTAAACTTGGGGACAAATGTTTAGGGACAGCACTTAAAACTGACTCCGCAAACATTGCGGGAACGGCCACAGGTTAGTTATGAAACCGCTGAAAAGTAGTTTCACTGGCCCAGCCCGCTATTGCGAGGACATGCTCCATGAACACCTCCATGGTCCTCGCCACTGATGTGGATGCAGCCTTGGTAGAATGACATTTTAAAATGTTTAGTGTCCTACCTGCTGCACCGAATACCACCTTGAGCCATCTGGAGATAGTCTGCACTGTCACCCTGTGACGTGGGTTTCCATGGCTGACAACAGATCCGCCTCCATATTCCTGATGACCTTCCAGACTGTGTAGTTTAAGCAACTCTTTCATAAATAAGTTACTTTATTATGGGTCGATCATTCTATCCAGATTTAATTCCCGTAGTCTTGATCCGTTGTGCTGTGTTCAGTGCTATTGCCATCACCACTTTAAGGTGAGTAAGTCCAGTGGTAAATCCGTCATAGGCGACCAGCTCCTGAGTAGGGTTAACACGACCCTTATCTCTCATTATTATAATATCGTGGTCGGGGAGGGATGGATAGAACATATCCCTCATAGTTTGGATACCAGCGGGTGAGATCCCACTCCAATGTTGAGATAGGATGACAGTTCACTCCTGGCATTGTATACAGCACTGTAACTGAGGGACTCATCATAATGAAGACCCGTGAGGATGCCAGCACATTGGAGATCATAGCAGATATGTAGGTGGTTTTGGTCCCACTACAGATCTTTCTCTGCATGATCTGTATGACGTCCATTGTCCTTTATGCTCCAGAATCTGGGTACGTTTTCTGCAATACCTGTCTGATGAGGCAGAATGGGGAAAGCATAGAAATTCATTTCCCCCAATGTAGCGAGAACTCGTCCATCGCTACTCCCATAGGATCTGGTTCTCAAGAGACACATATACGTATCTAATGGTTCAACCTGGATGCAAGGTGGTCGATATCTGGTTTTCCATATTAGGCTATAATTTTAGCAAATATTTGGAGGTTCAACATCCACTTGGTGTCGTTATTAGATACTTGTGACCTGGTGTCCGCCACTGTATTGAGCTTAACCAGAAGGTACATTGCTGATATCCAAATATTTATTTCAATGCACCAGAGCAAAATTAATTTTTCCAATTCATCACAAGATATTGATTTGATACTACCCATAAGGTTTGAATATGCCACCTCAGTGGTATTATTTTGAAGATGGACATACGTATGCTGCAGATTAGTGCATTAAGTCCGCAGCCCGTGACATGCTCCCAGCATATCTGAACAGTCCCAGCCATAGGTGCTTGCGCCGGTTTGTAACACTGCTAATGGGTTTTATGTAATGATGGGATTTAACAATCACAAACATTGCTAATCCACCATTGTAGTTCAATTTATGCCTTGATTGGCGGCTGCATAGGCCCGTAAAAATGTCCAGCATTCACTATTAATGCCAAGATTTTGCTCTTTGCAAGCTTTGATAGTGTAATGGCCCAATTATGTAGCAAGAATGTAGCTACAAGTTACCAATTACCTTAGCAGCATGTCTAATAGTCGGTTTCCTGGTGCAAGCAAGGCTGTTACATGTCTATTGCTTTGTTCCCTGGGATAGAGATAATCAGCTCCCATGCATCCCAGAATGTATATAACCGCTCTCCTACTTGTGAGGTTATACATGCAGCACTCTCTAGAGAATCAGACCCCGTACCTCCATGGTTACCGGCGGGCCTGTCGTTCTGGTTCCTGGTGTTCCGTTGGATTGTGTTGAGGTGCTGCTGACGTGTAGGTCCTCACTGGTCTTTCAGGTGGACCCCAAGGTCTTGTATATGATGTTTGCCTGCGCACTGCCGGCCTGCTGGAGGGAGGTGGGTCATCAACCCGGCTGCCTCCGTCTCCTAATCCAGGTCCTTGACCTGTATGGGCAGGTCCTCACCGAACAGCTGTCTCGGTGGAGGCGTCGCAGATGCCTTGTACAACCCCACAAATATAGGGTTTAGGAGTCGGTTAAATGGCGATATTCCGAGAAGCGTTAACCTCATGACTAATATCGCAAGAGCATCCTCCTGCACTGCTGTCATTTCAGTACCGCCAACCGACCTGGCAAAGGCAGTAACCCCCGACCTCAGCAATTTCAGGATCTTTGTAATTTCAGCTCCTGTGCCCTATCCCGGGACTGTTGTTGCCGTAGATGGGCGTGTTGACTGTCGGTACATACAATGATGTGCAGTTATTTGGGCCTTGTATGTGTTGACCGCCTTGGTAAGGACCTGTTCCTGCAGCCGGTGTGTAGTGAGGTAGTCCGCTAGCCCCTAATTTGGGCTGCAACAGGCTGACCTGTGCTTCGGCTGGGCGAACATGGAGACCACATTCAGCAGTTCGTCCTGGGTTGTCTTAGGTACTATAGTTTCCTGCTCCACCCTACTTACGTGTCAGCCAGCTGCTGATTCATTGCTTTCCCCACCAATGACAGGGACATGCTGGGTGGCCCAGCCGCATGTCTCCAGGACTGGAGGACATCTGGTCCAGCTGCAGATTGTGCTCTAGGATATGCTCCAACATGCGCTCCATCCAAGCCATGTGACTGCTGCCGCATCTGCAGACGACAAGTCGACTTCCTCAGGTTCTGGAGAATCTCTGAGGCTTCTGTCATCACTCCGCACCTTGTCGAGGTGATGACAAGGGTGCGGTGATCGAGATGAGACTGCCTGCCGCTTCTGTGTGGCTAAGCGACTCACGCGCGGACCTGCTGCTAGTCCGTCATCTTCCGGATGGAGGCGGCCTGCTAGTCTGATAAGACATGAGCGGTGATGAATTGGTCCCGGCCGCCGAAGTGTGGTACCCCGACGTCCGCGTGGGCCTGCCGCCTGTCCTCCTTAGGGACAAAGGCGACGTTCGGTCACGTCCTGCCGTTAAAAAGTGGGTGCGGTGACCGAGATGAGACTACACCGGCCCGCAATCTGGCAGGCTCCCCCGGCGGTGAGTCTGTGCTGGCCGCACATGCGGGGCTTGCAGACCCAGGCCTCAATCCTTCACCGGTCCATGATCTGGCAGCCTGCTCCGGTACTAAGTTGACCCCGGCTCCTACAGCGGGGCTCACCGACTGTTGTGCGATTCATCCCCTGGTCCTCCCTCTGGTGACCTGCATAATTGGGGAGAGAGAACGTGCCGCTGAGCGGATAACACGTTTACGCACCTTTGCTCCACTGTCCCTATGCTAAGGTGACAGTTGTAGGGAGTCAGGGTCTTGCCTACCCTGCTCCTGCGCGGTGCTCCTACCACTTTACGGCTCCATGGGCAGCCGTGGTAGAGAATCGGGTCCTGGCTGCGTAGGGTTCCCCGGTTTCCGCGTTCTTATCCCGGCCCGCAGAACAGATGCTGTCGGCGTTGAGGGCAGCTCCAGGAATAGTGGGCGCTGACTTCCGAAGTCCCATGGCCCTGGGAGGCATACTTCGATGACTTCTTTCTGGTCTCCCATCCATTGTTTCTGTAAGCAAAGTCTAGTACAGAAGCTAACAACTCAAGGTTAGTATCTTATCTGAGGGTATTTATGAGCTTCCGGTGGAGGAGCGCCCTCTCTGCCCCTAGCTCCAATGGTGACCAGAGTCTCATGTGGGACATAGACGGCCGCTAACGGCAAGGCGGCCGCCTATGTGTGAGTCGGGGCCCCGGCTCTGTCTACTACCTCTATAGGGTAGCATAGCCGTTAAGGGCCTGTCCCACTAGCGCGCGATTAGACGCGACAAGCGCGACCTACCGTGGTCGCTTTAGTCGCCCGGCCTCGCGTGACCCTGTCCCACTGCGATCGCCGGAGTCTCGTCGAGTTGTGTGTAGCTGGTGTCGACATCGCGCGTAGTGTCCAAAAACCGACACTGCTTAAAAAATTACGCGCGCAAAATCCTGTCGCGCAGAACGTGATTAACGTGATGACGTTTTGACGTTGTGCGTCTTCAGCGTGGCATTGCGTGATGACATCACTGCCCGACGTCGTGCAACGCGCATGCTCATGCGCATCGTCACGTGATGAAAAATAACGTCCTTCCTTCGGACGTCGCGCGTGTAATCGCGCGCTAGTGGGACAGGCCCTTCACTCGCACCGGGATCGCCTGACCCCCACGCGACCCCCGCGTCCGAATTTGTCGCGCTTGTCGCGTCTAATCGCGCGCTAGTGGGACAGGCCCTTTAGTCCACGGTATACCTGCGGCCTTTGGCGTCGAGTCAGAGCTCCTGCTCAACTTTCGCTGCCCGCGAATGGCAGTCTCCGAGCCCGGATCCTGTTCCACGGGCTTATCCGACTTCCGGGTAGCGTTGCCGTCAGCCCATAGTGCCCCTGCGGGCTGCGGTGTAGATTCGGGCTGCCGCTCTGCTGTCGCTGCCTGCGAACGGCGAGTGTGAGCCCGGACCCTACTGGGTCAATGAGCTGACCAACCTTGCATGGGTAAGTAAAACCACCAGCCCACAGAGTCCTTGCGGGCTGCGGTGTAGATTCGGGCTGCCGCTCTGCCGTCGCTGCGCGAATGGCGAGTGTGAACCCGTACCCTACTGGGACAACGAGCTGCCCCGTTGTAAAAATAAAGTCGGGCAACGGCGTAAGTAAAGTCCTCAGCCCTCAGCTGTTGCCTGCAAGCCCCATTCCCTGTTAGTACAGACTGCGTGCTGGGACTCTGGGATACTGCAGGCTGTGGAGTACAGTTGAGTTGGGCCTAGCCCCCACTCCTTTGTTAATGCCATCAGCACACAGTGTCCTGTGGGCTGCGGTGTAGAGACAGGCTGCTGTTCTGCCGTCGCTATCCGCGAACGGCAAGCCTGCAAGCCCCCACTCCTATATTAATGCCGTCAGCCCGCAGTATCCTTGCGGGCTGCGGTGTAGAATCGTTCTGCTGCTCTGACGTCGCTCACTGCACAGCCTGCTGTAGAGTTGGGCTACCTCTGCCGTCCTCCGCCGGCGAGTGTGAACCCGGACCCACCTGGGTCAACGGGCTCTTCCCGACTCCATACTATAGTGCCGCCGCTGAATGCCTGCATCCCGCGGTCCGCAGTCAGTGCCGAAGCGGCCTGGAGTACTCTGAAATGAAAAAAGGACGGCAGGTTGGTTTTTCCTTACCTGCTGGTCCCTGCAATAGAGGAGCAACGCTCCTCACTGCCCGTCGCTCGCATGCAGTCAACGATATGTCGCGCATGCGTGCCTGGCGGGGTCTTCGCGAAGTCACTCACGTGACTCCGAAATTAAATTAAGCTGGGTTCAGTCCAGATTTTCCTACAGGCGCGACTTATTTAAAGCAAATCATGAAAAATGTTCCAATTTAACCTAATTCAGTCTCAGCCTTTAATTTAATATTTTAAATTTAAGTGTCCATCTCATCCTCCTCACTCCACAGCATTGTGGTCGATAGCACAATTCCATTCCAATTCCTGTGGAATTCCCAGCTGTTTAAATTTAAACATTCAATTTCCATATGTTGTCAATTTAATCATAAATCCAAGTAAGAATCCCAAATCCAGGGACATTTATTTCTACTTTCATAATAGAAGCCACTTTACCATCAAGGGTTGAAGAATTTAGATCCATTGGTTAAATACATCGACTCTGATATCTCCAAAACCATTCAAGTTTCTCCATCTAATTCATTAGGACTTCTTCTCCAGTACTTCTTCCTTAAGGGCCGGACAGAAGCAGAGTTTGCGCTAAGTTCGCGGTAGTTTCACGGTAAGTATGCGGTAAGTTAGCGCTAATTTCGCGCTAAGTTTGTGTGCAATGTAATTTAAATCATACTCACCAATCAGTTGGGCAGGAGGCAAGCCGACTGAATTTAGGCGTCACAAGGCGTCGGGCAGTGACATCATCATGCAACGGCACACTGTATGGTGACGTCATCACACAAGGCAATGCGCTAGGCGTAGACCGTCAAGACGCTGTGTACGATATCAAGATGCTGTGTACGCCATCAAGACGCTGCATACGCCCTCAATGCGCCTGCGGGCCGACAGGCCGTTGGCGCGCGGAATCCAAGCTTTGAGATCCTCCTCTTCCTTGTCGGAATCCGTAGTTATTTCCCCTTCCTGAATTCTGAACACAGGTCTCTGAGCTGGCGTTGGACCAGGCTGCATTAAAGTATGAAAGTGCCACAGCTTGGGGGTCCCACTGCTGTGCGACTTAATACCAAAAGTGGAGTTGGCAGCTTTCTACAAATGAACTGCCTACGGGGAATCCGTTCTACACCCCCTCGCCGGGAAATTGCTCCGACATAATAATATTATGAATGTCAGGATCAACCCCTCCATATCCTCCTGTTGTCTCACCCTCATAAAAGCTACTCGATCTGTCTCTGTACTTCAGGAAGGATTCCTTCACTTTCCTACTACTGGATTTTCAATATATTCCAACTGCAGAATGTGATACCTCCATTCTTTATTTGTCTATCGTCTTGCATTATATCTCAGTTTAGTGTTTTTGACTCAGATGGTGCAACCAAATACCTCAGAACTCTGAGTGCTGGGTAGACGTCTCGAACTTTTAAATTTATATTACATCTCCCTCCTGTGCAATACCTTAATAAGGAAAAAAAGAACAAATGTGATGTGATGTTAATTAAACAAATAAGAATCTTGATAGTGGATTTAAAAAAAAAGTGATGTTAAGGTATCTAAGAGAAGATACCTTAAAAACGCAAAGCCACCTAAAGTGGGGAAAAATTTATGGACCTCCGTTGATGTTGTTATACATTGAGCTCCGTCCCCTTAACAGAGTCTCATAAAAGGCTGTGAACCGTTTCAGATACCAGAGCAATTGAAAACAGACAAAATTCAGAAAAAGAGGGGAAAAATAAAACCAAAAATAAAACACAACTTGTGTTCAGTTCTATAAGTATACGTGCCTTTCCAATTTATCTAACCTTAATCTATTCTGAACATTACCATATATATCCACCCAAAAGTATTACTTAATATCCCATTCTTTAATACAAGCAGGTTCCAAGGGGTGCAAAACCATGCAGCTGGAAACCGTAATATCTCATTTCATGTCCCTCATTAATTCCCTCATTAATTCTGTATCTTCCACGTCCTTTTGTTCGTCTTTAAGTTTTCCATTCAAGGTGAAACATGGACTGTACGATCGAGACAGATAAGCATATCTGACAGCTGTCTGGAAAATTTCCGCCATCTTAATTAGAGCAAGATCTTGTATGAAAAAGTTTAATATTCCTGCTAGTCGTCCTCTTCATCCGATATTTCCTTTACGATATCTTGTGTGTACTTAAAAGCCATTTCAGGGTCCATGAATGAGCGTTCAGTATCCTTATAAGAAATTTTCATTTTTGCAGGGTAGATCACCCCATATCTCACTTGGGATATACCTTTCAGAATATTTCTTATCTTTGTAAACAAGATCCTTTTTTGGACGACTTCACGGGGATAATCACGGAAAACTCTAATATTATCCCCAAGATATGTAAGATTGTCCGCGTGAACAATTTTGTTCAGCATATTTTCCAGTGAAGAAATGTCGAGGAATTTCACAATAATCTGTCTCGGGGGAGCATTCATCCCTTTTGGAAAGCGTCCAACCCGGTGGGCAACATCAATTCTTGGATTTTCTGGCAGTTTAAAAACTTCTTTAAGTAAATCAGCAACGAAAGTACGTGTGTGAGATCCACGCCCCTCTCGTCCTTCTTTAACTCCTAGAATTCTCAAATTCTGCCTTCTCGATCTCGCCTCCAAGTCCAAACACTTATCAGTCATTTTAACAAGTTGCTCCCTCTCAGATTTTTGTACCTTTTTCAGATTCAATATTTCCAAAGACATCTCTTTCATTTCTTCCAATTCTTCCCGCCAATTCCCGCCCGCCAATTCTTCCATCAGCTTATCAGACATTTTCATGTCCCCACACATGTTATCAAACTTCTTATTTTAGTCTTTTTCCATTCTGGCACAATCTCTCGTTAATTTTTTATCAAGCTAATGAGTAAAAATATTTCACTTCCTGCTCATTAAGACATCATGTCAAGCCATCAAGCCTTTCATTTGATTTCATAAAATCTCATTCCCTTTGATTAATTTTGCTTCCCCTAATTGGAACATTGCACTATTTTATTATTGAGAATCTCTGAACATCCCCCCAAACTCTTTAAATTGTTTCTTCAGCTCCTTTAACTCACTACAAGCAGAATCAATTATTTTAGAAAGATTAATCTCCATTCTCCCCAATGTAGTACTCATGTCTGCTAGCATTTGCTTCACCTCCTTCTCCTTTATTTCTCCGTTTGTAGCCATTTCAGACACAAATCCTTGTGAGTAAGACTCTTCTTCTGAGCTTTCTGCTGTCATTTGCAGAGTTTCCAAAACTTTCGGAAGCTTGATAGTAGCTTTCTTAGGACCTCGTAAGTGTCTCTCCTTGAGTTCCGGTGAGTTTCTTAAAATCAGTCCTGTCTCTCAAAACAGCTTTTTTTTCACAATTTTAACAGACAGGAGCTCAATGCTGTGACCTTACAGCTTCATGGCCACCCCCGGAAGTCGATTTTTTCGAGCGGTTATTTTCATTACTTCCAGACCTGAACACATATTCTATTATACTCGGGGGGTGATTTCATTTGTTGGGTAGATCCTCTTTTAGACCGATCCTCTACTAAACTCAGTTCAGTAAGTAAATCAGCTTGTTTCATCCAAGCCTTTCACTCCCATTACAGTGTCTGCGATGTGTGGCACTCTTTACATCCACAAGATAAGCATTACTCATTTTTTTCACACGTCCATCATACGTATTCTGGTTCATTCCTGTGACTATGAGAGTATTGTCACAGGAATGAACAGGAGCTGGCCAAAGTTGACTGGAATGATACACTAGCAGGGATGACAGTGGAACAAAAATGGCAGGTATTTCTAGGAATAATACAGAAGGTGCAGGATCAGTTCATTCCTAGGTGGAAGAAAGATTCCAAGGGGAGAAAGGGACGTCCATGGCTGACAAGGGACGTCAGAGACAGTATAAAATTTAAAGCGAAGAAGTACAATGTAGCAAAAATAAGCGGGAAGCAAGAGGATTGGGTAATGTTTAAAGAACATATGAAGATAACCAAAAAGACAATACGGGGATAGAAGAAGAGGTACGGAGGTAAGCTAGCTAAGAATATAAAGCAGGTGATTAAAAGTTTCTTTAGGTATGTGAAGAGGAAAAAAATAGTTAATACCAAAGTTGGACCCTTGAAGACTGAAAAAGGTGAATTTATTATGGGGAACAAGGAAATGGCAGATGAGTTGAACAGGTACTTTGGATCTGTCTTCACTAAGGAGGACACAAACAATCTTCGTGATATAGTAGTGGCTAGAGGATCTGGGGTGAAAGAGGAATTGAAGGAAATCCAATGTTCTATGGACTCAGAAGGGTAGCAAAAATAGGAGGGCAATTGTAATAGGGGACTCCATAGTTAGGGGGTCTGTGGACGCAGTCGGGAGACCCGGATGGTTGTTTGCCTCCCTGGTGCCAGGGTCTCGGATGTGTCGGAACGTGTCGAAAATATTCTGAAAAGGGAGGGAGAGGAGCCTGATGTTGTGGTACACATTGGTACCAATGACATAGGCAGGAAAAGAGAAGAGGTCCTGAAAGGAGAATTTAGGGAGTTGGGGGGAAAGTTAAGGAGAAGGACCAAAAGATCAACAATTTCAGGATTACTGCCTGTGCCACGTGACAGTGAGAGTAGAAATGGAATGCGGTGGAGGATAAACGCGTTGCTGAGGGACTGCTGCAGTGGGCAGGGATTCAAGTTTCTTGATCACTGGGACCTCTTTTGGGGAAGGCATGATCTGTACAAAAAGGACGGGTTGCACTTGAACCCGAGGGGAACCAATATCCTGGCGGGTAGATTTGCAAAGGAGGCTTTAAACTAGAAAGGCTGGGGGGAGGGACTCGGGTAGAGGGGGCTAGGGGACAGGGTGAGGGGCAAGAAGCAGAGAAGGGAAGCACCCTGACCCAAAATGTAGGCGAGAAAGAGGAAAAAGATAATAAACAGAGAATAAGGGATGGTGGGTTTCTAAAATGTGTATATTTTAATGCTAGGAGCATTGTAAGTAAGGTGGATGAACTTAGAGCCTGGATTGACACCTGGAAATATGATGTTGTGGCAATCAGTGAAACATGGTTGCAGGAGGGTTGTGATTGGAAACAAAGTATTCCAGGATTTTTTTGCTTCAGGTGTGATAGAATTGTAGGGACCAGAGGTGGAGGGGTTGCATTGCTTGTCAGAGAAGATATTACAGCAGTGCTTTGGCAGGATAGATTAGAGGGTTCGTCTAGGGAGGCTATTTGGGTGGAACTGAGAAGTGGGAACGGTGTAGCAACACTTTTAGGGGTGTATTATAGACCGCCAAATGGGGAGCGAGAATTGGAAGAGCTAATATGTAAGGAGACAGCAGATATTAGTAGTAAGCACAAGGTAGTGATTGTGGGAGATTTCAATTTTCCAAAAATAGACTGGGAAACACGTTCTGTTTATTGGCTGGATGGTTTGGAGTTTGTTAAATGTGTGCAGGATAGTTTTTTGCAGCAATACATAGAGGTATCGACCAGAGATGGGGCAGTGCTGGACCTCCTGTTAGGAAATGAGGTAGATCAGGTGACGGAGGTATGCGTTGGTGAGCACTTCGGGACCAGTGATCACAATACCATTAGTTTCAATATAATTATGGAGTGAGTAAGAACTGGACCTAGGGTTGAGATTTTTGTTTGAAGAAAGGCTAACTTTGAGGGAATGCGTAATGATTTAAAATTAGTGAATTGGGACTTTTTTTTATGCAAAGGATGTAGAAGAGAAATGGAGGACATTTAAAGGGGAAATTGTAAGAGTACAGAATCTTTATGTCCCTGTTCGGTTGAAAGGAAATGGTAAAAATCGGAGAGAGCCATGGTTTTCAAGGGAAATTGGACACTTGGTTCGAAAAAAGAGAGATATCTACAATGATTATAGGAGGCATGGAGTCAATGAGGTGCTCGATGAGTATAAAGAATGTAAAAAGAATCTTAAGAAAGAAATGAGAAAAGCTAAAAGAAGATATGAGGTTTCTTTGGCAAGAAAGGTGAAAGTAAATCCAAAGGAGTTTCTACAGCTATATTAATAGCAAAAGGATAACGAGGGATAAAATTGGACCATTAGAGAGCCAGAATGGACAGCTATCTACAGTGCCAAAAGAGATGGGGGAGATATTGAACAATTTATTTTCTTCGGTGTTCACCAAGGAGAAGGATATTGAACTCTGTGAGGTAAGGGGAAAAAGTAGAGTAGCTATAGAAACTATGAGATTCAAAGAGGAGGAAGTACTGCCACTTTTGAAAAATATAAAAGTGGATTAGTCTCCGGGTCCTGACAGGATATTCCCTAGGACATTGAGGGAAGTTAGTGTAGAAATAGCAGGGGCTATGACAGAAATATTTCAAATGTCATTAGAAACGGGAATAGTGCCGGAGGATTGGTGTACTGCGCATGTTGTTCCATTGTTTAAAAAGGGTTCAAAGAATAAACCTAGCAATAATAGACCTGTTCGTTTGACGTCAGTGGTGGGCAAATTAATGGAAAGGATACTTAGAGATAATATATATATAAGCATCTGGATAAACAGGGTCTGATCAAGAACAGTCAACATGGATTTGTGCCTGGAAGGTCATGTTTGACAAACCTTCTTGAATTTTTTGAAGAGGTTGCTAGGGAAATTGATGAGGGTAAAGCAGTGGATGTTGTCTATATGGATTTCAGTAAGCCCTTTGACAAGGTTCCCCATGGAAGGTTGGTTAAGAAGATTCAACATTTGGGTGTTAATGGCGGAGTAGCAAGATGGATTCAACAGTGGCTGAATGGGAGATGCTAGAGAGTAATGGTGGATGGCTGTTTGTCAGGTTGGAAGCCGGTGACCAGTGGGGTGCCTCAGGGAACTGTGTTGGGTCCACTGTTGTTTGTCATGTACATCAATGATCTAGATGATGGGGTGGAAAATTGGATAAGTAAGTATGCAGATGATACTAAGATAGCGGGTGCTGTGGATAATGAAGTAGATTTTCAAAGTCTACAGAGAGATTTGGGCCATTTGGAAGAGTGGGCTGAAAGATGGCAGATGGAGTTTAATGCTGATAAGTGTGAGGTGCTACATCTTGGCAGGACAAATCAAAATAGGACGTACATGGTAAATGGCAGGGAAATGAGGAATGCTGTGGAACAGAGGGATCTAGGAATAACTGTGCATAGTTCCCCGAAGGTGGAATCGCATGTAGATAGGGTGGTAAAGAAAGCTTTTGGTGTGCTGGCCTTTATAAATCAGAGCATTGAATATAGGAATAGGGAAGTAATGTTAAAATTGTACAAGGCATTGGTAAGATCAATTCTGGAGTATGGTGTACAATTTTGGTCGCCTAATTATAGGAAGGATGTCAACAAAATAGAGAGAGTACAGAGGAGATTTACTAGAATGTTGCCTGGGTTCCGGCAACTACGTTACAGAGAAAGGTTGAACAAGTTAGGTCTTTATTCTTTGGAGCGCAGAAGGTTAAGGGGGGACTTGATTGAGGTCTTTAAAATGATAGACATAGTTGACGTGGATAAGCTTTTCCCATTGAGGGTAGGGAAGATTCAAACAAGAGGGCATGAAATGAGAATTAAGGGACAGAAGTTTAGGGGTAACATGAGGGGGAACTTCTTTACTCAGAGAGTGTTGGCTGTGTGGCATGATCTTCCAGCAGAAGTGGTGGAGGCAGGATCGATTTTAACATTTAAAAGTACACTGGATATATATATGGACGGGAAGGGAATGGAGGGGTATGGTCTGAGTGCAGGTGATGGGACTAGGGGAAAATAAATGGTCGGCACGGATTGGAAGGGCCGAGAGAGCCTGTTTCCGTGCTGTAATTGTTATATGGTTATATGGTTATAGGACTCAGGATCAGTTACTTTTGATAGAAGGGTAGCTAATGTTATCCCACTTTTTAAGAAAGGCGAGAGAGAGAAAGCAGGCAATTATGGACCAGTTAGCCTGACATCGGTGGTGGGGAAGATGCTGGAGTCAATTATAAAAGATGAGATAGCCGAACATTTGGATAGCAGTAACAGGATCAGTCTGAGTCCGCATGGGTTTACGAAGGGGAAATCATGCTTGATTAATCCTCTGGAATTTTTTGAAGATATAACTATGAAAATGGACAAGGGAGAGCCAGTGGATGTAGTGGGCATAATTAGGGCAGATGGTATTGGGGGTAGAGTTCTGACATGGATAGAGAAGTGGTTGGCAGACAGGAAACAAAGAGTAGGGATTAACGGGTCCCTTTCAGAATGGCAGGCAGTGACTAGTGGGGTACCGCAAGGATCGGTGCTGGGACCGCAGCTATTTACAATATACATCAATGATTTAGATGAAGGGATTCAAAGTAACATTAGCAAATTTGCAGATGACACAAATGTGGGTGGCAGTGTGAACTGTGAGGAGGAGGATATGAGAATGCAGGGTGACTTGGGGGAGACGGCAGATGCATGGCAGATGAAGTTTAATTCGGATAAATGTGAGGTTATCCACCTTGGTAGCAAAAACAGGAAGGCAGATTAATATCTACATGGCGTCAAGTTTGGGAAAGGGGAAGTACAACGGGATCTGGGAGTCCTTGTACATCAGTCTATGAAAGTAAGCATGCAGGTACAGCAGGCAGTGAAGAAAGCGAATGGCATGTTGACTTTTATAACAAGAGAGATCCGATGTAGGAGCAAAGAGGTCCTTCTGCAGTTGTACAAAGCCCTAGTGAGTCCACACCAGGAGTATTGTGTGCAGTTTTGGTCACCTAAATTGAGGAAGGACATTCTTGCTATTGAGAGAGTGCAGCGTCAGTTTACAAGTTTAATTCCCGGGATGGCGGGACTGTCATATGCTGAGAGAATGGAGCTGCTGGGCTTGTACACTCTGGAGTTCAGAAGGATGAGAGGGGATCTCATTGAATCATATAAGATTGTTAATGGTTTGGACACGCTAGAGGCAGGAAACATGTTTCCGATGTTGGGGGTGTCCAGAACCAGGGTCCACAGTTTCAGAACAAGGACTAAGCCATTTAGAACAGAGACGTGGAAACACTTTTTCTCACAGACAGCGGTGATATATGGAATTCTCTGCCTCAGAGGGCGACGGAGGCAGTTTCTCTGGATGCATTCAAGAGAGATCTTAATAGGGCTCTTAAAAATAGCGGAGTCAGGCTCTCGTTTAAGCAGCTGCAGTCTGTCAACCATGACCAGGTTTTTGGCCACTCCTCACCCTGTTTTATGGGCCCCTAACCCAAAGGAATGCTAACCCCCAACCCCCCCCCCCCCCCCCCCCCCCACCCCCGTGCTCTGTTCTAATGATCTCGATTGGACCCTTTCTCAAGCACGCAAATGATCGATCTGCTCCGACTAGCAGAGGGCCAAAACCAAATGCGAAAACTGCACAGTGGGCCCGATTTCTGCACTTGTGATCGAAACAGCTCAACACCCTTGAACGCAAACTTGTGTTTGAGGTCCGGTGAGATCCCGGACGAGCCCACAATGTCAATTGCTCGTTCTAAGCTTCCTGCAGTGTAGTTTCAATCAAAAACCACTGAGTCAAGCACTTGCGCAACAAAACTTTATTTTGACAAAACACAACTACAGTTCCCACTCGTGTACCTAACCACCGCGGGTTCAATACTCATATCTGCCTGATCAAGCCCTCTTGACCTCGCTCAAACAGAGACACTCCAGAAGGTCACGCAGTCCTAAGCGCTCTCCCAGAAGATCGACACAGGACCTCATGGTAGCAGACTTTTATAGGTCCCCGGACCTCGAGGGGTCGGACCACATCGGGGTGGTCTCTTTACAATTCAATAACAGATATGAATTAACGCCATACATGACAGACATTTCCCTAATCCAATAATACAGTGGCTAATACACTGCATTCAAACAGTGTTTCCCAGATGAAACGGACATCGCAACATGTGCCCTGATATTCAAGAAAATCAGACAAGGCACATTACTTAATCCAATCCACATCCATCAAAGTAAAGCTTTGCAACATTATTTACAATGTGTATGTCTGGTTTACATTCATCCAATCCATTCTATGCATTTTGCACCTAATTGTCAGGGTATCCAGATGTTCAAATTCTCTTCCTGCATTTCTGATCTAGGCTCTAGACAAACTGGCACCATTGTGCAGCTTGTCCCATTTCTGCAGAAAGCACTTTTAAATTGACCAAATGGCCTAGCAGCCCAGAAGCCTTTACTCAATGTTAGTGTCCTAACCTCTCTAAATTTGGCCAGGATTAACAGGAGGAGTCCAGAACCAGGGGTCACTGTTTAAGAATACGGGTAAGCCATTAAGAACGGAGACGAGGAAACCCTTTTTCACACAGAGAGTTGTGTGTCTGTGGAATTCTCTGCCTCGGAGGGCAGTGGAGGGTGGTTTTCTGAGTACTTTCAAGAGAGAGCTAGATAGGGCTCTTAAAGATAGCGGAGTCAGGGGATATGGGGAGAAGGCATGAACGGGGTACTGATTCTGGATGATCAGCCATGATCACATTGAATGGTGGTGCTGGCTCAAAGGGCCGAATGGCCTTCTCCTGCACCTATTGTCTATTGTCTAACTGTCTGATAACTGCTTATATTCCTGACCAAAGACACAATTTCTCTCATCATACCTTATGTTACGATGGAACTTTATTTACCCCAGGAGGGAATTTGATTTTCCAACAGTCAAAAAACACAAGATACATGAAACATGAAATGTCATCCAATCTCCCTTGCTTTGCCCACGTATTGGGCAGGTTTTGCTTGCACACAGAGAATGGCGAGTGCCTGCAACGGGCTGCCAGGGTTGATGATGAAGGCAGATACAATCATGGATTTGTGACGTGAGGCACATGTATATGTAAGGAACAGATCATGTGGAGGAAGAGGCGGTATAGATAGCTTGGCATCATGTGCAACGCGGACATTGAGGGCCGAAGTGCCTGTCGCTTTACTGTTCTGTCCTATGTAAACACACCAGCACTTTCGGAAACCCACTTCACCCCCACCACCCACCCCCAAGACGTCGGAAATGTTCAACGGAGCAGTAGAAGACTGAGCACAATCTGATTGAGGGGTCGATTGGCCACAGATCACAACCCCGTATTTCCACCGCGCCAACAGATCTCCTGAACAGTCCTCGAGATCCCAGAATCGTCATCTATTCATTCACTCACATATGCTGCCTGGCCAGCCGAGTTGTTCAAGCACTTCGTGATTTTCAAGATTCAATTGTATTTTGTCTGCAAAATGTTCCTCAGCACTTGCTCCCTGATCTGCCAACCCAGTCGTCTCTCTCTGTATCTCTCTGTATCTCTCTCTCTCTCTCTCTCTCTGTATCGCTCTCTCTCTCTCTGTATCGCTCTCTCTCTCGCTCTCTCTCTCTCTCTCTCTCTCTCTCTCTCTCTCTCTCTCTCTCTCTCTCTCTCTCCGGCTTTACACTCTTCTCTGCTGGTCGGACCGCCGGCAGTAGAGGTAGACGTTGATTGGGTGGACAAATGCCAAGGCAACCAGAACGATAAATCCAATGTTCACCTGAGTCAGAAGGGAGATAATGAAAAGAGAGACGTTGACAAGGGCAGAAGGCATCGTCGGGTGCACATCGGGTTATTACATGGATTGAGACCTCTCCGCCCTTGATTTCGAACATAGAACATAGAAGAGAATAGCACATGGATAAGACTTTCTACCTGCATTGGCCGTGATGGATATGATGCCAAGTTTAACTCGCCCCTTTGTTTGCGCATGATCCTTTCCCCTCCATGTGCTGCATATTCATACGCATTGCCTCCCATGTACCCACTACTCTCTGTGTGAGGATGAAACCTGTCCCTTATATCCTATTTAAACTTTGCCCCACTCAACTTAAAATTGTACAGCACAGCCGGTTAACATCAAACCCCGTGATAGTTCTAATGATTGAACGTAAATATCACGTCAAGCGATTCGCCTGTTTTATTTGTGAATGACCTGTACAAACAGTCTCCATCACACCATCAGGTAGATACTGTCAACTCACCACTGCTCAATCTCCTGATGAACACTTCCCTCTTGTCTTCCGGGTTAGAGTCACCGAGTCACAGAACGATATAGCATGGAATACCGCTCTTGTGCTCACATTATTGGCATTGTTGTGTATTCGCAGTTGGCTGCATTTGGCCCAAATACTTCTCAATTCTTGCCGTCCGTACACCTGTCCAAGCTCCTAATTGCTTCGATAGATTCCACTGGAAACTCGTCGCAAATACGGAATGCCATCTGAGTGAAAACATTTCCTGAATGAAGCCACTCAGCCCCCTCTCACTTTTAATCCACGCCCTTCATGCTGGCTCGAAGGGCCGAATGGGCTCCTCCAGCAACAATTTTCTATGCTAATTTTGGAATCTCCTACCCCAGAGAAAAGGTCTCTGACTATTCACTTCATCCATATCATCTTCATCACGGGCGCCTTTACTTGGTCATTCGCAGTCTCCTACGCTCCATGGGTACGTCACACCCTTTCCACACTCAGTATAACTGAACCCACACGACCAGCTTCTTTTGTCTCTGGGGTTTAATCTGCGCCCTTCTGCCCTCTGTCCTAGCTCCGAAATCGTCACATTTTACAGTAGACTATCTTTGTCCAGCCTCTGAATCATCTCCACTTTAAGGACAACGACGTCAGTTATTCCGTAGTCTCCACAGTTACCTCCAGTCATTTCATCACCTGCCTTTCAAACCCCTGTGTGCATTCCATAACGTACAGAGCCACGCAATTGGACACCGTTCGAAAGCTGAGTTGTTTTTTGTGTTGTGTCTCAATTCATCGCTTTGGACTATTGATAGTCGCCTGAGAGACATGAGCATCATAGAGTTGAATAGGGCGGAAACAGTCCCTTCAGCCCACCATGTCGATGTCCACCAAGTTGGCATACTGCGGTTATCACATTTACCTGCCTTTGGTCCACATCGATATAAATCCTTCCTATCCTTAATTCTGCCATGCAACCCTTGCTTTCTATATACCTGTCTAAATGCCTTTCGAAAGTGGCAATTACTCCCGATTCTATAGTAGTCCAGATGCGGACTACCTTCAAAGAGGAAAGGGTGTCCCGAGTGAAGACACTCTCAGATCTCACCCTCTCATTTTAAGCCCATGAACTCTGCATGTAGAAATCTTCAATCCTGGGAGAAATGAGTGCGAGCGTTTTCAGTTTTCACGCCCCTTGTCATCTTGTACACCTCCATATTATCAGATCACTGTCTCTTACGCTCCAAAATCAGGCGAAAAACAATCCCAGCCAATCCAACGTATCCCTGCAACTCAATCCCGGAAAACTAGGATACATCCTGGTGAATCTCTTTGCGGCTAATGATAACCTTCCTATCACAGGGCGAAATTAACATTACACATTGATTCACGTGCGGTATCACCAACGACTTGCACAGCTGGTTCAAGATGTCCCAACTCATGTACCCTTCCAATGAAGGCAAGCATGGCAAACGTGTTCTTAACCACACTGTTTAGTTTACGCCACTTTCAGCCACCATCATCAAAAACTTGCCCCCACCCTGGTCATTCAGTCTTCTCCCAGCTCCCGTCCTGCAGAATGTACATGAGTTTGAAAGCGGCACCACTACACAAATGAACGGCACTTACCCCCTCTATTATGGGAATTCGTAAAGTCTTTACATAAACTAGGATACTGTCAGTTTCACCCTTACCGCAACGTGGCATTGTCGCTGGAACTGGGGCGCTACAATACTGAGAACTATATGCTGCAATCTGCCTCTTCCCCGTTATCTATTATACCTGTTTGACGATGTATTTACATATGGTAAAATCTATTTGGGTTACACACAAAACGAAGATGTTCATTTACCTCGGCACAGGGCACACATGAATCAATGTCAAAGAATTCCACCTGACTAGTCACTTTCAGGGAACCGTAGAAGAAAGGAAGAGGAGGAGCCGGAGGGCTGAGGGAGAGATGAGAAGAAGAGGAGACAGCAAGGGCTACCGGAAGTTGGAGGTCAATGTTCAGGCCACTGGGATGCCGACTGCCCAAGCGGAATATGAGGCGCTGCTCCTCCAGTTTCCGGTGGTGCCACAGGGAGATCAGGTTGGTTAATGCGGACCGCACGGAGGTGTTCGGCGAAACCATCGCTTGGTTTCACCGATGTAGATCAGCTGACATTTAGATCAGCGGACGCAATAGATGAGGTTGGAGGAGGTGCAGGTGAACCTCTGTCGCACCTGGAACAGCTGATGGTTCCTTGAATGGAGTCGGTGGGGAGGGGGGGGGGGGGGGTAAAGCGACACCTGCAGCATCTCTTGCGGTTGCAAGGGAAAGTTCCCTCGTGAATTAACCTCGTGAACCGACGCTGTACTGCCTCAATAGCAAAGGTATCATTCCTCAAATTTAGAGACCAAAACTGCACACAATCCTCCAGATGTTGTCTCGCCAGTGTCCTGTACAACTGCAGAAGGACCTCTTTACACAAATACCTAAATTCTCTCATTATGAAGGCCAGCATGCCATCAGCTCTCTTCATTGCCTGCTGTACCTGTATCTACTATCAGTGACTGGTGTACAAGGCCACCCAGGTCTCGTTGCACTTCCCTTTTTCCTAATCTGACACCACTGAGGTAACAATCCGCCTCGTTGTTTTTGGCGCCAAAGTGAATAACCTCACATTTATCTACATGATACTGCATCTGCCCACTCACTCAACTTGTCCAAGTCATCCTGCAACTTCATAAAATCCTCTTCGCAGTTCACACTGCCACCCAGATATGTGTCATCTGCAAATTTGCTGGTGTTACTTTTAATCCCATCATCTAAATCTTTAATATATATTGTAAATTGTTGCGGCCCCAGCACCGAGTATTGCGGCACTCCACTCACCACTGCCTGCCATTCTGACAGGGACCTGTTTATGCCTACTCTTTGTTTCCTATCTGCCAACCAATTCTCTATCCTTGTCAATACCCTCCCCCCAATACCATCTGCTCTAATTTTTCAGAGTTAATTTCTAAGTTCACAGACCTCCTGTACTCACGTATAATGGATTTTTCTGCAAGACACCATTAACGAGGATGGACAAAGGATACTGGAGGAGGGAGACGATGGCATTCAGTGCCCGTGCTATTCCGTATAGTTTCCCAAAGTGACAAGGAGGGAACCTACCGAGAAGAAAGGAAAGATTTCAGGTCATTCCGCAGAATCGCTCTCATAATAACGGGCCATTCGACTCAATCATATGGTTTATTTTCTGGTGCCAACCCACGCAATCATAGAACGTGCGAGACAGAACAATATCGTGCTGGGTCAGGCCCTTCCACCCATAGTGTGTGTGCCGGACCTGCCACCATGATGCATATTTAGAGATTTCGTTTGGAGTTTTGCGTGTCGTTGCGGTGCCCATTACAGGAAGGACGGGGGGGGGGGGGGGGGGGGGGGGTTGCGAAACGGTGTAAAGGAGGTTTACCAGGTGCCTAGATTAGAGGGTAAAAAAACACTAGTAGTAGTTGGACAAACATGGATTTTTTAATTCTAAAATGCTGCAGGATTGGCGAAGACCTGATGGAAATAAGTACAATTATGAGTGATATAGTTAGGATAGACAGTCAGTACTATTTTCTACCGGGATGGGAATGAGGGGAACTTTAAAGTAATATGGAGACCTGTGGGGCATGTCTTTTACACAGGGGACGGAAGTTTCAGCCACTTTTACACAGTGTCTGGAACGTGCCTCCGAGGTGATGGACGTAAATATGATAGTGAGATATCAGAAACTTTTGAATAGGGACATGGATATACAAGTCATTGAGGCTTACGGATTCTGCACAGACATATAACCGCTGGTCTTCGTATCATGTTCGGCACAGACATTGTGGGCTGAAGGGCCTTTCCAGTGCTGTACTGTACTGCACTGTTCTGTGTTCTATATGCTGTAAACTATTAGCAGCCTTCCTTCACGTAAGCCATATTCATTCTCTGAAGTCGTGTGCCTATTTAAAAGCCTCTTAAACGCCATTGCCGTCCCTGTGTCTACTACCACGACAACAGCAGTGTCCCCGTTTTCACCTCCCTTTGTGTAAAACAATCTTGTGCCACACATCTCCTCTAACTAGTTTAGTTTAGTAGTTGAGTTGAGTTGAGTTGAATTTAGGGATACAGCATGGAAACGGCCCTTCGGCCCACTGAGCGCACTCCGACCATCGAAGGAAACCCACGTGGTTACAGGGAAAACGTCAACATTCTACACAGACAGCACCCGAGGTTAGGATCGAACGCGGGTCTCTGGTGCTGCGAGGCAGCAGCTCCACCAGCTACGTCACTGTGCCATCCTTTATAATGGAAGTATCTATTGAGTCCTGTGTTTACTGACCGTCTGATGCGGTTGCAACGAAGAATTCCATCGTTCCGTTTGCGTGCTCACGACAATTAAACACTTTTGACTCTCAATGTCAATCGGGCGGATGCAACTTACGTTATTGTGAGGAACGCGCCGAGCCCCCCGTCCAGGAACGCTCGGTTGAACACGAACATAACGAACGACAGGTATTGAACCTCTGGCACCGGAATGGCGGCAGTGACGGACAACAGCACCGACAGCATGACAGTTATGGCGAGAGAGAGGACCGCCGTCTGCATGTCGGCCTTTCTCTGGGAGGTTACCGGGCCTGAAGGGGAGGAAAGGAGAGGGTCGTTGAGCGAGGAGAAGGGGGTGGGGGGTAGAAGGGGGGGGGGGGGGGGGGGAGAGTGAGAAACCGGAAAGGACTTTAATATTCAGCGCCGGGACTGAACACCAAATACGTGCGACCGCCAGAAGGCCGTCCGGGTTCAAGGACAGCGTCGTTTCTGCATTTGTTTCAATCTCTTACGCGAGCCTTGCCATACCCAGCACCCTCTCTGCGGTAAAGTTGCCCCTCAAGTTCCTCTTAAATCGTTGCACTCTCATTGCCAACTCATTTCCTTCCATTCACATTCCACCATTATCTTTAGATTTCTCTCCTCTTCTCTCCGTACATGACCCCCTTTGTCTCCTTTTCATCTCTAGCCCTTTGTCACTTACGCCACCCATGTGCCAATCAGCCCTTGATCTGTATACACCTATGACTTGGCCGCTTTGTCCCGCTTCACATCTATTTTCCAGCTTTCTCCCGCCCTTCTACAATAACTCTGAAGAATTGCCCCGATCCGAAACATCACTCGTCCATGCGCTCCAGAGATGCTACTGGATCTGCTGAATTGCACCAGTTCTTTGTGCTTTGCTGATAATTTGTTCTGTTAATATTTTGTTTTTGATTTTTGTGCTGTTGCTTTGATGTCCGATAAAATGTATTTGTCACTTTGCCGTGCATACGGTAATTAATCCTGTGGATTGGAGGATAGCTAATTCCTGTGCAATGGAGGGTAGCTAATGTTATCCCACATTTCAAAAAAGAAGGGAGAGGGAAAACGGATTATAGACCAGTTAACCTGACATCGGTGGTGGGGAACATGCTGGAGTCGATTATCAAAGATGTAATAGCGGCGCATTTGGACAGCAGTAACATGAGCGGTCCAAGTCATCATGGATTTACTAAAGTCATGCTTGACAAATCTTCTGGAATCTTTTGTGGATGTAACACGTAAAATGGACAAGGGGGAGCCAGTGCATGTATTGTACCTGGACTTTCAGAAAGCCTTTGATAAGGTCCCACACATGAGATTCGTGGGCAAAATTAGAGCACATGGTATTGGGATGTGGGGTATTGGCATGGATAGAAAATTGGTTGGCAGACAAAGAGTAGGGATTAATGGTTTCTATCAGAATGACAGGCAGTGACTAGTGGGGTGCCACAAGGCTCGGCACTGGGACTGCAGTTATTTACGATATTTCCTTTAATGATTTCTATGAAGGATTAAAAGTAACATTAGCAAACTTGCGGATGAACCAACGTTGGGTGGCAGTGTGAACTGTGAAGAGGATGCTATAATGATGGACAGGTTGGTGAGTGGACAGATGCATGGCAGATGCAGTATAATGTAGATAAATGTGAGGTTCTCCACTTTGGAGGCAAGAACAGGAAGGCAGGTATTTATCTGAATTATGTCATATTAGGAAATGGGGAAGTACAACGAGATCTGGTTGTCCCAGTACATCAGTCACTGAAAGTAAG
This sequence comes from Raja brachyura, assembly GCA_963514005.1. Next base: position 886,069 of record OY740796.1, on the reverse strand, counting down.
CATACAGGTACAGTAGGCAGTGAAGAAATCTAATGGCATGTTGGCCTTCATAAATAGAGGCTTTGAGTATAGGAGCAAAGAGATTCCTTCCATCGTTGTACAGGGCTCTGGTGAGACCACATCTGGGGTATGGTATGCAGTTTTAGTCTCCTAATTTGAGGAAGGACATTCATGCTATTGAGGGCCTGCAGCGTAGGTTCTCATGGCTAATTCCCGGGATGGCGGGACTGTCACAGGAGGAAAGACTGGAGCGACTGGGCTTGTATTCACTAGAATTTAGATGGATGAGAGGGGATGTTATAGAAACATACAAAATGATTAAGGGATTGGCATGCGAGAGGCAGGAAACATGTTCCCGATGTTGAGGAAATCCAGAAGTAGATGTCACAGTTTAAGAATAAGGGGTATCCCCCCTGTAATGCAGCTATCTATACCACTTTGTCATACTTTGATAACTTTCCTCACAGGAGTGACCCCCACAATCTTGGTGTCCTCTTCAAGCTTCGTAGTAATCCAAGTCATGTGTGCATTTCACAAACAACACAGATGTTTATGATATCAAATTTATTCCGCACATATCCATGCTGAACGCCACTGGTCACAGACCTCCAGCTGGAATACGTTCCTTCCACCACAATAGTTGGTGACACATTGTGAGAGACAGGCAGAGAGAAATGGAAGATTCTTCCGGTATACCAGAGAGCCAGAGTCAGTTTGAAAGTCGATAAGGTGACAAAATAGTGTTTATGCCAAGCTGGCCTTCATCAGTCAGAGAATTGAGTGCAGTTGAACTGTGATGTTACAGCTGTAACAGATGTTAGTGAGATCACCGCTGGAATATGTGCTCAGTTTTCTTCACTGTCCAATCTATACACCTGTCTAACTGTTTCTTAAATGTTGGGCTAGCCCCGCCCTCAATTACCTCCTCTATCCGCTTGTTCCATACATCTGCCATCCTTTGTATGAAAAGGTAACCCCTCAGATTCATCTTACTTTCCCCCCGTCACCTTTAACCTATGGCCTCCGGTCCCCGATCTACCTATTCTGGGCAAGAGACTCTGTGCACCTACTCGATCTATTTCTCTCATGATTTTATACAGGGTTGGCATGGTGTGGCTGATGGACCTGTTTCCGTGCTGTATGGTTCGAAGTTTTCTCAGGTTATATGGAAATTAGTTCTACTCCGATTCAAATGTGACCAACTTTCTACATTCCACGATTACCTGAGCCTGCTCTCGATTGGCAACATTTCAATTTGTGCCGGTCCATAATTAGTCCGTTCCAAGGAGCACACAGAATGCTAAACAACTGGGTGATAACAAAGGCGTTCGTAAATCTGTTGACTGAGAGAGAGGTGTTAGGATTCGGCAATTTTACCGCAAATTATTTCTGAAGATCAGACAAGTTTTATTAAAAATCGTTATTCATACTTTAAGATTAGGAGATTAATGAATATCGTATATACAGCATCAAATAAAACCCCAGAATGTGTGATTTCACTTGATGTCGAGAAAGCATTTGATAGAGTAGCTTGCGAATACTTATTCAATGCACTTGAAAAATTTAAGATTGGTCCAAAATGTATTTCTTGGATCAAACTGATATATCATATACCTCAGGGTTCTGTACTTACCAGTAATCAGAGATCCCTTTTTTCAGGCTCTTTCGAGGTACTAGACCGGGCTGTCCTTTAAGTCCTTTATTGTTTGATATTGCTTTGGAATCTTTGGTTAGGGAATCCCCTAATTTTTTGGTATTGTCCACGGGAATAAGACACGTAAGCTATCTCTTTATGCAGATGATCTGTTATTATTCATTTCTAACCCTGATAAATCTATTCCTGCAATGGTAGCATTACTTAATCAATTTAGTAGTTTATCTGATTATAAACTAAATCTTAGTAAGAGTGAGCTTTTTCCATTAAACAATCTAGTTTCGAATCATGGACAGTTTCCACTTAGATTGACTACCGAAAGTTTTACTTATTTAGGTATTAAGATTACCAAGAAACACAAGGATTTATTTAAAGCTAATTTTATGCCTTTAATTGACCATATCAAACAACAGTTTACTAAATGGTCACCAATGTCCTTATCTTTAATCGGCTGAATCAATGCTATTAAAATGTGTATCTTACCTAAATTTTTGTATTTATTTCAGATGATACCAATTTTTATTGCCAAATCTTACTTTGATATTATTGACTCCAAAATTCTTCTTATATATATATATGGCAGAATAAAAATTCCAGACTAAGTAAAAAATACTTACAGAAATTTAAAAAAAAATGGTGGTTTGCCACTGCCGAACTGTAGATTCTACTATTGGGCAATTGATGTTCGTTATTTAACGTTTTGGACAAAAGATTTAGAAGATACCCAATGCCCAGGATGGATAAATCTTGAATGTGATTCTATACAAGTGCTATCATTGGCTTCTATTCTAGGGGCCTTGTTACCTTTTACAATTACGAGATTGAATAAATATACAACTAACCCAATAATAGGACATACGTTTCGAATATGGTTTCAATTTTGTAAGTTTTTTCGACTGAATTATTTTATTTTATCGAGTCCTATCTTATCTAATTTTCTCTTCCAACCTTCTAGTACTGATCAAGCCTTTCTGTTATGGGAGAGGAACGGATTAGATTTTCGTGATTTGTTTTTGGATGGTTGTTTTCTGTCTTTCAAACAGCTCTCCAATAAATATCATTCACCTAATTCACACTTTTTTAGATATTTACAAATTAGCCATTTTTTGAAGGCATGAAACCGAAATCTTGGAAGAAATTTTACATTTGAACCCTTATCAGAAAGGATTAATAATGACTATTTATGAGTTGATTTTGAAATTACAAATAGATATATTTGATTAAATTAAGAATGACTGGGAAAGAGAACTCCTAATTTCTCTACCTATAGAGAAATGGGAGAGGATTCTTCAATTAGTTAATACAATGAGTGCAAGACATGCTCTGATACAATTCTAGCTGGTTCACAGAGTTCAGGTGTCGAAAGATAAGTTAGCTCGTTTTTATGGTCACATAAATCCTACCTGTGACAGATGTAACTCTGACCCATATGTTTTGGTCCTGCTCACTTTTGGAAAATATTGGAAATACATTTTTGATACTATTTTTGTAGTCTTAAGTATTGAATTACAACCTCATCCTATTACTGCAATTTTTGGGCTACCAATGTTAGATACTATTCATTTGTCCCGTCCCGCCCTTCGGTTGATTGCTTTTACCACATTAATCGCCAGAAGATCTATTTTATTTAAATGGAAAGACTCTAACCCTCCGACCACACTCCATTGGTATTCTGAAATTATATCATGTTTAAATTTAGAAAAAAATCAGGAGTGACATTGTTGAACACTTGCTTAAATTTGATAAGTCTTGGGGAAAATGTATTCAAAACTTTCACACAACATAAATTGCTCCCTCTCCAACCGTTAAAAAAATTATTCTACCTTTATATGGTGGAACGGACTTGACGACAAACAGGAACTTAAGTTGTTGAAATTCTCATCTCAGGTTCTGTTTTGCTTTTGTTTCTTTCTAGTTTAGGGGGGTTTTGTTTCTTCCTTTTTTCTCTTTTTCTTCTTTTTTTCTTTTTATCTTTGTGTTTTTTTTCTACATGTATGTTTTCTTTTAAACATTTACCTACATTTGCCTAGATATTCTTGCCATAGAGGGCGTACAGAGAAGATTCACCAGACTGATTCCTGGGATGTCAGGACTTTCATATGAGGAAAGACTGGATAGACTCGGCTTGTACTCGCTGGAATTTAGAAGATTGAGGGGGGATCTTATAGAAACTTACAAAATTCGTTGGACGGGCTAGATGCTGGAAGATTGTTCCCAATGTTGGGGGAGTCCAGAACAAGGGGTCACAGTCTAAGGATAAGGGGGAATTCCTTTAGGACTGAGATGAGGAAAACATTCTTTACACAGAGAGTGGTAAGTCTCTGGAATTTTCTGCCACAGAAGGTAGTTGAGGCCAGTTCACTGGCTATATTTAAGAGGGCGTTAGATGTGGTACTTGTGGCTAAAGGGATCAGGGGGTATGGAGAGAAGGCAGGTACGGGATACTGAGTTGGATGATCAGCCATGATCACATTGAATGGTGGTGCAGGCTCGAAGGGCCGAATGGCCTACTCCTGCACCTATTTTTCCATGTTTATGTGTCTATATTCAATGTGTATTTTGATGTTGGACTCATATTTAGGTTATACCTGTCATTAATGTAATCCTGATCCCTATGTATCAATATCATTGTTATGTTTATCATTTTTCGGGAGGCTTTAATAATATTTTCATGTTGCGAAATGGGGTACAAAAAAATGTATGAACAAACAGTGTTTTTCCTCCCGACTTCACCGCTAACCGCAACGTTCCAATCCACCGCATTCCACTAAAACCCACTCGCTAGTTGATTTAAATGGCCATTAATTTACAGGCATTAAACACTAAATTCCTTCCATTTCGCCCAGAAATTCATGAAAATGAGATTTTAAAATTATGTTATATTGTGGATTATTGTGTGAATGTTACTTGACACTTAGGCAATTTAAAAAAAAGTTTATCTTTTCTTAAGAAATGGATAGGTGTTTAGATCTACTCATTGAATTTTGTAATTAGCTACAATTAGATAACTAACTAATTCTATGCTTTAATTTCAGGTCATCCAAGTAAGATTGTTTCATATTTGTTTCAGAATGCTTCAATCTATAATAACTGAAAATTTCATTGATTTCTCATAGTTTTTAAGAAAGTTATGGGCTTTTAACTGTTCTAGATCACAGCTTTTGAGTTAAGTCAATTGAAAGGCAATGGGAACAAGATGCTAATTTCCCAGTATGAAAATGACCATAACGTTCTTAATACTGAAGATATGAAAGTGAATTAGGTGTCAAATGGGATAAATTGCAGACTTGATTTTTAAAATCTCAAAATTTTGTAACATTGCTACCATAAGAAGAAGAAGGTCTGAAAAGGGGTCTCGACCTGAAACGTCGCCTATCTCCGTCGCTCCTTAGATGCTGCTGCACCCGCTGAGTTTCTCCAGCTTTTTGTGTAACCCCCGAGCTGTAATCTTTGGTGGGAACGACGGCGCAGATTTACGGCCAGCGCTGGAAGCAGCGCCAACTCCACGGCTCCAGACTGGTGTCCCGTCTGCCCAGGCAGGGCTGTAGGTTAACCCGGAGAGACAGGCAGAATTGAGCTGCATTTAGCGCTGCTTCTCCGCGCTGGCCGTAAGCCTGGGCCTTCGCTCCCGTAATTACCGTCCTCGGGGTCCATGGCTGAAGCCTACGAAGCCTCGCACGCGGCCGCAAAAAAATAAGTGTCCCCCCCCCCCCCCCCCGTCCCGGTTTCCAGGTCCCCCTCATGTTTTGATAGCATCCAGAGAAACCGCCTCCACTGCCCTCAGGCAGAGAATCCCACAGACTCAGGGTGATAGGAGGGCGGGAAGGGTCGTGGTGGGTGGGGGGGGGGGGGGGGGGGGGGAGGGAGCGAGCCTCCTTCCGAGCGAGAGCGAACGAACGAGGGAGTGAAGGAGCAAAGGAGAGAGTGATGTGGGGGAGAATGAAAATTAAATAATTAACTGTGGCGCAGCTGTTGAGCTACTGCCTTAGAGCGCCAGAGACCCGACTTTGATCCTGTTCTTGGATGCTACCCATGCGGATTTTTTTAATTTCTCACTGTGACCCGCGTGGGTTTCATCTGGGTGCTCCCACTTTCACCAACTTCCCAGGAATTTGCCTCTGTAGAACGTATCCTCTAGTGTGTTGGGACTCGAATTTTCGGTCTCTGCCCCTCAGCACTTACCTTGCTCGGAGTCACCGTTCGTCATGAGGTTGAGCAGGAGATTCAGGCTGCCGATGAAAAAGGAGAAGCGCAGCTGGAGGACGGAGAACCAGAACAGTGTGGTGAAGAATAGGCCAGAGAAGACACAACTTCGGAAAGAGGGGACCTCCTCGTTGTTCTCGTTGTCTTGTGAACCTGCAGCGGGAAGGAGAATCAACAACGTGAAAGCGGAACAGACATGGGGGGGAAGGTTTACTGCTCTGATCTCTCACACGAACCTCTTAGCTGGGTGAGTGTGGTGGTCCGAGCTGTAAGGCGCAACTCTCAAGTGTGGCATCCTCTATTATATGATGCAGTGTGCAGTGTGCAGTGATGCAGTGTGATGCTTGCAGTATGTGGGAGGTCAAGGACACTGCTGGTGCCTCTGGATGCTACAAATGTGAGAAGTGCATCCAGGTACAGCTCCTGAAGGACCGTGTTGGGGAACTGGAGAAACAAGTGGATGACCTCAGGTTAATTCGAGAAACTGAGTCGTTTCTCGACAAGTCCTTCAGTGAGATTGTTACACCCAAGGCACTAGAAGAGAGAAGGTGGGTGACGGTGAGAAAGGGAGGAAAACATGGGATGCAAAGGTCCCCGGGTGTTGTACCTCTTGTGAACAGGTTCACCCACGTGGAAGCTGCCGGGACAGAAGACGGTATCCCACTGAGCGGCGGACTGGCTTGCCAAACAAAAAGGGCTGATGAGCCAAACCCACAGAGGCCAAAGTCGGGCAACGCCATTGTAGTTGGAGACTCCATTGTGAGAGGTACGGACAGGGGTTTTTGCGGCAACAGACGGAATTCCAGGATGGTGTGCTGCCTTCCTGGTGCCAGGATCCAGGATGTTACGGACAGAGTGCAGACAATCCTCAAGGGCGAAGGTGACCAGCCGGAAGTGGTCGTGCATGTTGGCACAAATGATGTTGGAAAGAAGGAGATGAATTTTTTGCAGCGGGACTTCAGAGAGCTCGGAAAAATGCTGAAAAGCAGGACTTCCAGGGTTGTTATCTCCGGTTTGCTTCCAGTTCCTCGTGCTGGCGAGAGCAGGAACAGGGAGATATGGGACCTGAATGTGTGGCTGAGGAACTGGTGCAGGGGGCAGGGATTTAGATTCTTAGATCACTGGGATTTTTTTTATAGTAAGGGGGAACTGTACAAAAGGGACGGATTGCATCTTAACAGGTGGGGGACCAGCATTCTGGCCGGCAGGTTTGCCACTGCTACACGGATGGTTTTAAACTGAATAAGGGGGGTGGGGTATCAAATGGGATAGTCGAGGACGGAGTTGGAGGGAAAGAGAGTAAAGCGATGGTTAATGACCCCAGAATTAACGGGGAAGAAAGCTCACAAAGGGATAGGAGAGTATGGCCAAGTGTAATAGGGATCGATGTGAAAGGGGCCACTTGTCAACATAATTGTATAAGGAGTAAGAGTGTTGTAAAAACAAGCCTGAAGGCTTTGTGTCTCAATGCGAGGAGCATTCGTAATAAGGTGGATGAGTTGAAGGTGCAGATAGCGATTAATGACTATGCTATAGTTGGAATCACGGAGACTTGGCTCCAGGATGACCAAGGCTGGGAGCTGAACATCCAGGGATATTCAATATTCAGGAGGGATAGACGAAAAGGAAAAGGAGGTGGGGTAGCGTTGCTGGTGAGAGAGGAGATTAATGCAATAGAAAGGAAGGACATTAGCGTGGAGGATGTGGAATCGATATGGGTAGAGCTGCGAAACTCTAAGGGGCAGAAAACGCTAGTGGGAACTGTGTACAGGCCACCTAACAGTAGTATTGGAGTTGGGGATGGCATCAAACAGGAAATTAGAAATGCGTGCAACAAGGGTAACACGGTTATAATGGGTGACTTCAATCTGCATGTAGATTGGGTGAATCAAATTGGCAGGGGTGCTGAGGAAGAGGATTTCCTGGAATGTATGCGGGATAGTTTTCTCAACCAACATGTGGAGGAACCAACGAGAGAGCAGGCTATTCTAGACTGGGTATTGAGTAATGAGGAAGGGTTAGTTAGCAGTCTTGTTGTGCGTGGCCCCTTGGGCAAGAGTGACCATAATATGGTTGAGTTCTTCATTAGGATGGAGAGTGACAAAATTAAGTCAGAAACAAGGGTTCTGAACTTGAACAAAGGTAACTTTGAAGGTATGAGATGTGAATTGGCCATGATAGACTGGCAGGTGATTCTTAAAGGGTTGACAGTGGATGTGCAATGGAAGGTATTTAAAGACTGCATGGATGAAGTACAAAAGTTGTTCATACCAGTTTGGCAAAAGAATAAATCGGGGAAGGTGGTGCATCCATGGATAACAAGGGAAATCAGGGATAGTATAAAAACAAAAGATGAGGCATACAAATTTGCCAGAAAAAGCAGCCTACCGGAGGACTGGGAGAAATTCAGAATCCAGCAGAGGAGGACAAAGGGCTTAATTAGGAAAGGGAAAATAGATTATGAAAGGAAACTGGCAGGGAACATAAAAACTGACTGCAAAAGTTTTTATAGATATGTAAAGAGAAAGAGACTAGTTAAAACAAATGTTGGTCCCTTGCAGTCAGAAACAGGTGAATTGATCATGGGGAACAAGGACATGGCAGACCAATTGAATAACTACTTTGGTTCTGTCTTCACTAAGGAAGACATAAATAATCTGCCGGAAATAGCAGTGGAACGGGGGTCAAATAAGATGGAGGAACTGAGTGAAAGCCAGGTTAGCCGGGAGGTGGTGTTGGGTAAATTGAATGGATTGAAGGCCGATAAATCCCCAGGGCCAGATAGTCTGCATCCCAGAGTACTCAAGGAGGTAGCCACAGAAATAGTGGATGCATTAGTGATAGTTTTTCAAAATTCCTTAGATTCTGGAGTAGTTCCTGAGGATTGGAGGGTAGCTAATGTAACCCCACTTTTTAAAAAAGGAGGGAGAGAGAAAGCGGGGAATTACAGACCAGTTAGTCTAACATCGGTAGTGGGGAAACTGCTAGAGTCAGTTATTAAAGATGGGATAGCAGCGCATTTGGAAAGTGGTGAAATCATTGGACAAAGTCAGCATGGATTTACGAAAGGTAAATCATGTCTGACAAATCTGATAGAATTTTTCGAGGATGTAACTAGTAGAGTGGATAAGGGAGAACCAGTGGATGTGTTATATCTAGACTTTCAGAAGGCTTTCGACAAGGTCCCGCATAAGAGATTAGCATACAAACTTAAAGCACACGGTATTGGGGGTTCAGTATTGATGTGGATAGAGAACTGGCTAGCAGACAGGAGGCAAAGGGTAAACGGAGTAAACGGGTCCTTTTCAGAATGGCAGGCAGTGATTAGTGGGGTGCCGCAAGGCTCAGTGCTGGGACCCCAGCTATTTACAATATATATTAATGATTTGGACGAGGGAATTCAATGCAACATCTCCAAATTTGCAGATGATACCAAGCTGGGGGGTATAGTTAGGTGTGAGGAGGATGCTTGGAGGCTGCAGGGTGATTTGGATAGGCTGAGTGAATGGGCAGATGCATGGCAGATGCAGTACAATGTGGATAAATGTGAGGTTATCCACTTTGGTGGCAAAAACATGAGGGTAGACTATTATCTGAATGGTGGCAGATTAGGTAAGGGGGAGATGCAACGAGACCTGGGTGTCATGGTACACCAGTCATTGAAAGTAGGCATGCAGGTGCAGCAGGCAGTGAAGAAAGCAAATGGTATGTTAGCATTCATAGCGAAAGGATTTGAGTATAGGAGCAGGGAGGTTCTACTGCAGTTGTACAGGGTTTTGGTGAGGCCACACCTGGAGTACTGCGTACAGTTTTGGTCTCCAAATCTGAGGAAAGACATCCTTGCCATAGAGGGGGTACAGAGAAGATTCACCAGACTGATTCCTGGGATGTCAGGACTTTCATATGAGGAAAGATTGGATAGACTCGGTTTGTACTCGATGGAATTTAGAAGATTGAGGGGGGATCTTATAGAAACCTACAAAATTCTTAAAGGGTTGGACAAGCTAGATGCTGGAAGATTGTTCCCGATGTTGGGGGAGTCCAGAACAAGGGGTCACAGTCTAAGGATAAGGGGGAATTCCTTTAGGACCGAAATGAGGAAAACATTCTTTACACAGAGAGTGGTGAGTCTCTGGAATTCTCTGCCACAGAAGGTAGTTGAGGCCAGTTCATTGGCTATATTTAAGAGGGCGTTAGATGTGGCACTTGTGGCTAAAGGGATCAGGGGGTATGGAGAGAAGGCAGGTACGGGATACTGAGTTGGATGATCAGCCATGATCACATTGAATGGCGGTGCAGGCTCGAAGGGCCGAATGGCCTACTCCTGCACCTATTTTCTATGTTTCTATGTTTCTATATGTACTGGCTATACCAATTTTAACTTTTCTCCATATTTTCATCGCCCTCTCTTGGTTTCCAAAAGCTTCTCAAACCTCCAGTTCCCGCTAATCTTTGCCATGTTATATGCCTTCTCTTTTCCTTTTATGCTATTTTCGACTTCCTCAGCCACGGTGGCTGCATTCTCCCCTTTAAATATTTTCTCTCATTTGCGATAAAACATATTCAGGTCTCTAAATTATTCACAGCATCCGCTGTTATTACACAACCGCCGCAATTCTTGCAATGGTTCCCTTCCAATGAACTTTGGCCAGCTCCTTTCTCAGGCCTCAGTAGGTACTTTACTCTCCTGTATTAACGGAAGTTCTGATGTCATCGTTTCCCGCTGAAACCACAGGTTGAATTCTATGATATGTTGATAACTGCCTCCTAGTGGCACCTTACCCTTAACCTCCTTCATCACGCCTGGGTAATTACAAAATACCAAAATCGAGAAACGTATCTTCTCTAGTGGGCTCGGTCACCAGCTGCTCTAAGAGAGCATCTCATAGGCATTCAACAAATTCCTAAACTTGGGGTGGAACACCAACCTGATTTTCGCAGACTACTTGCACATTGCAACCCATGTGACGTTGTATGAGCCCTGTAGCGTTGTCGTGTCCATTTCCTGCCATAATTAGTTCGCACGTAACTCCCATCAGGTAGTTTTACCCTTGCAGTTGCATAACTCCACCCACAAGTATTCCACATCTTCTGATCCTATGTCATTTTTTTGCTAAGGAATGGATTTCATCCCTAACCAACAGATCCAATATATCTCCTCTGTCTGCCGTTTCGATAGTATGTGTTTCCGGAACAATTCAGCTGCCAGCTCCGATCATCTTTCAACCATGACTCCATGATACCAACAACGTAATTCTTGCCAATTTCTAACTGCGCTACAAAGCATTCTGTTATGTGTTTACCGTCCCATCGTCCCAAATTGTTCCCCGTGTTGCCTGGCGTTAGACTCTTATCTCTTTTTTAATTGTCTGTGTTTCTCTTATTTTGGAGAGTTCAATATTGACAACTTCCTTCTCCTTTCTTTTAAATTTTATCGAAACGTTTGCAATCCGTTGAAACCACTGCACCACACAAACCCTGCCCGCAGCCCCAGTTATACGATTCACTAGGGCACTGGTCCCAGCATGGTTTTGATAGAGTCATTCACATCGAATCAGTTTCCTCTATCCCTATTCAAACCCACTTAGTTGTTCTTTTCACGCTCTGATCACTTCGACCCTATGCCAATTTATCGGTGACTCAATTAGCAATCTAGACATTATTACCTGTTTGCTTCTGCTTTTTAATTTATTTCCTACCTGTTCAAATTCCCTCAGCAGAATCTCTTTACTTGGATCACCTATATCGCTGGGACCAATATGGACCATGATAACTGCATCTTTCCCTTCCCACTCTAAACTCGTATGCATGTCAGATGAGAGAAATTCCGTTAAGCGAGTGTAGCGGAACGGGGGAAAAGAGTCAGGAATGGCTAGAGAATGTGGAGCGGGGAAGTGCAAGGGAGAGGCAGGTGATCGGAGCGAGAGCGGTAGCAGTAGGGCACTAGGGGGAGGAGAAGGCTGGGAAAAGAAGTGCAGGGAAACACAGAAATGAGCGGGGTGCGACAGCAAGAACCTTGATTGGAGGGAGGGATGTAGACGCTGGCATGGAATACAGAGACTTACGAAGGGACACTGGAAAGGAGGGAAGAAAAGAAAACAAGGACAGGAGGGGAGAGTTACATTCCCGGGGATTGATGTCGGTGATGCCGCATTTGGCGTATTGTGTTCAGTTTTGGTCACCTTACTACAAGACTGATGTGGTTAACCTGGAAAGAGTGCAGATAACACCCGAATGTGTTATCGGAACTGAAGGGATTGAGATATACGAAGCAATTGGAAACAGTAGGGTATTATTGCTTGAATCGTAGGAGGCGGATATGTGATCTTATAGACGTGTATAAAATCTCATAAAGGAAATTGGTGGGGCGAATGCACGTTTTACACTGAGTCGGGAATCAAGAACCAGAGACAATTGGTTTAAGGTAAGAGGGCAACTATTTAATACGAACCGGGGGGGGGGGGGGGGGGGGGGGAGGGCAACGTTGCACTCAGATAATGCTGGATATATATATATATATATATATATATATATATATATATATATATATATCGAACTGCTAGAGCAGGAAGTTGCAGCAGGTACAATAACCACATTTAAAATACACGTGTTGAGGTACATGGATAGTTTGAGAATAATATGGGGAAAATATGGGCAGATGTGCCAAGCGCAGAATGGACATCCTGTATATCCATGACTCTAATTCACACATTATATTGAGAGACAGGAAAAGGACGCGAATAGGAAATGATGTGTAGTCCCGGGCTGGGGTGAAAGAAGGAGACATTCTAACCTCCTGCATCGTTATGCTGCAGATCCACTCCAGCAGTCGGCTGTTCATGTCCAGCTCCCGATATCCTCTCCGGCTCCACCGCTTCATCACTTGTTCCCTCCGTCTCTCCTCTGCGCGCTTCCGGATATCCTCCCGTCCTGTATTTCACCACGACCATTTCCATGCCATTGCTCACCTCCCCATTTTCCTCCTTTATCTCCTCCCTCCTGTCTTTCTGCGTTTCACCCTCCCCATCCGTCTCTCCGCTGTCATATTCCTTATCTCCTTCCGTCACCCCCCTACACTCTCCATTCTGCCACTCTCTCTCGCTTCCCCTCTCTTCATTCTCTCTTTCCGTCTCTCTACTGCACACTTGCTCATTTTCTCTGCTCCCCTCACTCATATCCCTCTCCGTCTCTCCCCTCCACGTTTCCATCCCGCTCTCTGTCTTTCCCCTTCCTTCTCCCTCGTCACGCTTCGTGAGTTCGTTCTCATCTTCCCTTCCCCACATCTCCCCTCCTCCCTTTCTGGCATCTACCTCAATCCTGATAACTCTCTCGTCCCCATCTCCCTCGACTTGATCCGTTGTTTTGGTAGAATTCCTCCGCTGAGCAATCACTTTCATTAGCATTGGTCCAACCTTTTCACAGGTCATCCTGGGTGGAAGATGAACAGGTAAAAGAGATTATTAGATCAGGATTCCGGGAATGATCAACAATGATATCTGCAACCGATTGCGACAAATAAATGATTAAATTTCATTAAGTGTGAAACGGGGCGCCCAAAAGATTCACCAGGTTTTACCTGGAATTGTTGGACTTGAGTGGATAGCAAGAGGGTGGGTACGTTATTCGTATTCGTATTTGGAGCGCAGGGGTGTGAGGGGAATCTTACCGAGGCGTTACGATCACAAGGGGAATAGAGAATGTGAACGCTCATATTCTGTTTATTTAGGGGGGGGGGGGGGGGATTACAAAACCAGAGAGGTTTGGCTTAACATTTAAGAATGAGGTCAGCACCAACATTTGCGCTTGCTGTGTAGTCTATATCTAGAGCTACCAGAAACAGAACAAGCAGAAAAATGACGACTTTTCAAATACATTTGGAAAAATATATGGATAGGATGGGTTTATAAGCATTAGACCAAATGAAACCAGCGGCGTTCGCGCGAACCGAAACGAGATGAAGATTATTGGAGTCGCGGACAGCGACGAGGGGTGTAAAAGAATGCAGCGGGATAGAGCTCCGCTAAAGAAGCGGGCTGACTGAGTTTAATACGAGCAGGTGTGAGGTCGGGGGGTCGAATTTAAGGGAAAGGTATACACTTGATGGCATGACGTTTCACAGCATTGATGAGCAGAGGGATCTTGTAGTCCGCGTCCAGAGCTCCCTAAATGTGTCATCACAAGTCGGTAGAGTGCCAAAGAACGCGGATGGCGCACCCTCCTTCTTTGGTTGGGGCATTGGGTGGCAGAATTAAGAATCATGATGCAATTCTATAAGAATTTGGGTGGACCGCATCTCAAGTGTTGCGGGCAGTTCTCGTCGCGGCATCACAGGAAGGATGTGCAGGCTTTGGAGACGGTGAAGAAGACGTATTTGCTGGATGGTTTGGAGTTTGTTAAATGTGTGCAGGATAGTTTTTTGCAGCAATACATAGAGGTATCGACCAGAGAAGGGGCAGTGCTGGACCTCCTGTTAAGAAATGAGGCAGGGGAGGTGACAGTGGTATGCGTTGGTGAGCACTTCGGGACCAGTGATCATAATACCATTAGTTTCAATATAATTATGGAGAGAGTCAGAACTGGACCAAGGGTTGAGATTTTTGATTGGAGAAAGGCTAACTTTGAGGGAATGTGTAATTTAAAAGGAGTGAATTGGGCCATTTTGTTTAATGGGAAGGATATAGAAGAGAAATGGGGGACATTTAAAGGGGAAATTGTAAGAATACAGAATCTTTATGTCCCTGTTCGGTTGAAAGGAAATAGTAAAAATCGGAAAGAGCCATGATTTCAAGGGAAATTGGACACTTGGTTCGAAAAAGAGAGATATCTACAATAATTATAGAAGGCATGGAGTCAATGAGGTGCTTGAGGAGTATAAAGAATGTAAAAAGAATCTTAAGAAAGAAATAAGAAAAGCCAAAAGAATATATGAGGTTGCTTTGGCAAGAAAGGTGAAAGTAAATCCAAAGGGTTTCTACAGCTATATTAATAGCATAATGTTAACGAGGGATAAAATTGGACCATTAGAGAGCCAGAATGGACAGCTATCTGCAGAGCCAAAAGAGATGGGGGAGATATTGAACAATTTCTTTTCTTCGGTATTCACCAAGGAGAAGGATATTGAACTCTGTGAGGTAAGGGAAAAAAGTAGAGTAGCTAGGGAAACTGTGAGATACAAAGAGGAGGAAGTACTGACACTTTTGAAAAAATAAAAAAGTGGATAAGTCTCCAGGTCCTGACACGGTATTCCTGAGGACATTGAGGGAAGTTAGTGTAGAAATAGCAGGGGCTATGACAGAAATATTTCAAATGTCATTAGAAACGGGAATAGTGCCGGAGGATTGGCGTACTGCGCATGCTGCTCCATTGTTTAAAAAGGATTCAAAGAATAAACCTAGCAATTATAGACATGTTCATTTGACGTCAGTGGTGGGCAAATTAATGGAAAGGATACTTAGAGATAATATATATAAGCATCTGGATAAACAGGGTCTAATCAAGAACAGTCAACATGGATTTGTGCCTGGATGGTCATGTTTGACAAGCCTTCTTGAATTTTTTGAAGAGGTTGCTAGGGAAATGGATGAGGGTAAAGCAGTGGATGTTGTCTATGTGGATTTCAGTAAGACCTTTGACAAGTAAAGTGGATAAGTATATAACCATATAACCATATAACAATTACAGCACGGAAACAGGCCTTCTCGGCCCTTCCAGTCCGTGCTGACCATTTATTTTCCCCTAGTCCCATCTACCTGCACTCAGCCCATACCCCTCCATTCCCTTCCCATCCATATACCTATCCCCTTTACTTTTAAATGTTAAAATCGATCCTGCCTCCACCACTTCTGCTGGAAGATCATTCCACACAGCCACCACTCTCTGAGTAAAGAAGTTCCCCCTCATGTTACCGCTAAACTTCTCTCCCTTTATTCTCATGTCGTGCCCTCTTGTTTGAATCCTCCCTACCCTCAATGGGAAAAGCTTATCCACGTCAACTCTGTCTATCCCTTTCATCATTTTAAAGACCTCAATCAAGTCCCCCCTTAACCTTCTGCGCTCCAAAGAATAAAGACCTAACTTGTTCAACCTTTCTCTGGAACTTAGTTGCTGGAACCCAGGCAACGTTCTAGTAAATCTCCTCTGTAGTCTCTCTATTTTGTTGACATCCTTCCTATAATTAGGTGACCAAAATTGTACACCATACTCCAGAATTGGTCTTACCAATGCCTTGTACAATTTTAACATTACATCCCTACTCCTATATTCAATGCTCTGATTTATAAAGGCCAGCAGACCAAAAGCTTTCTTCACCACCCTATCTACATGCGATTCCACCTTCAGGGAACTATGCACAGTTATTCCTAGATCCCTCTGTTCCACAGCATTCCTCAATTCCCTACCATTATATTCCTATTCCTATTTTTATATCCTACCATTATATTCCTATTCCCTACCTCTATATCATTTGTATATCAATACTTTTAAAGGGCTTATCGTGAGCCCTATGCCTTCCCCACACATTCACACCCACAAAATGCAACAACACACTTGTTTGGATTGGACGTCATTGGCCATATCTCTGCCCAGAAGCGCGGGGGAGCGCGGCAACTCTGTGCGTGATCTTCCCAGAGAAGGACTTGCCACAACCCGATACAATTACTCCACCAATTTACGTAAACCAAAAAGTAGACAATGGTTTAATGTGAAAGATGAAAATGCAATAGGAATCTGAGGGGCAATTTCTTTACACAAAGATTTGCTACCAGAGGATGCAGTTGAGGCATGCCCGAAAAAACATTATTAAAAAAAATAAATGAATGGTTCATGGATGGGAACGGGATTGAGAGATATAACCCAAACGAGGACAGGATTGGAGCATCTTGATCGGCATGGAAAGTTGGCCAGAGGGGCCTATTTCAATGTTGTGTGCCCCTAAGTCAAAGTCTCCAAATCTCCTGTACGTATGGAACTATATCCTGTTCACTGTTTCTTCCCTTTCGCTCCATATTGAACTTGAGTCTGACCTGTACTGTTCCATGTGTATGTTCTCACGGCAACACGTAGTGACACGGGATCCTAACCCGGGGAGGACGAGGTCTGAGGAAGACATGTAGCCAGGAGGAAGGGAATGGCCTTCAGCCTGAGCGGGGCGTGCAGCGCGGAGAGTGGCCTGGAGGTCTCATGCCTTGAATGGATTTCACCTTTGTACCTCACACCCGCTTGCACATGTAACTCCACCCCAGTTCGGTGCCTTACCCGTAGGTGAAGCCCTCCGGCAGTGGATAGGGAATGTGTTTCCAAGGAAGGAGACAGACCGTGCGTAGGAAGAGCAGGGCGCTCAGACAACTGATGAACAGGAATATCGCCCTCAGGGAGAGACCAGCTTCAAACGCCACCTGGGAAGAGGAACGGGAGAAACGACGATAAGAACAAGGAACACATTGAGGTGATCTGGCCCGATGCTCCGCCAACTTTCATCCCAGCCGCTGCCTTCGATGCGCCAATTTCTCATTCCTTCGCCACTTACTTCGTTTCATGGTCCATCTATCTATTTCAGAATTTTAGAACACTTATCCTGCTAACTCTCAGACAAAAGGAGGATTTCAAGAGTCTGGCAATCGCATTAAATCTAGGTACCACGCTGACTTTATTTCAGTATGGAGACTGTCCCATCGGAAAGATGAGCGGGAAGCAAGAGGATTGGGCGATGTTTAAAGAACAACAAAAGATAACTAAAAAGACAATACGGCGAGAAAATGTGAGGTAAGAAGGTAAGCTAGGCAAGAATATAAAGCAGGATAGTAAAAGCTTCTTTGGGTATGTGAAGAGAAGAAAAATAGTTAAGACCAAAGTTAGACCCTTGAAGACCGAAATAGGTGAATATATTATGGGGAACAAGGAAATGGCAGATGAGTTGAACAGGCACTTTGGATCTGTCCACATTAGGCAGGAAATGGTGTTGGGTAGACTGATGGGACTGAAGACTGATAAACCCCCAGGGCCTGATGGTCTGCATCCCAGGGTACTTAAGGAAGTGGCTCTAGAAATCATGGATGCATTGGTGATAATTTTCCAATGTTCTATGGACTCAGGATAAGCTCCTGTGGATTGGAGGCTAGCTAATGTTATCCCACTTTTTAAGAAAGGCGGGAAAGAGAAAACAGGGAATTATGGACCAGTTAGCCTGACATCGGTGGTGGGGAAGATGCTGGAGTCAATTACAAAAGATGAGATAGCCAAACATTTGTATAGCAGTAACAGGATCGAGTTACCATGGATTTGCGAAGGGGAAATCATGCTTGAGTCATCTTCTGGAATTTTTTGAAGATGTAACTAGGAAAATGGACAAAGGAGAGCCAGTGGACGTAGTGTACCTGTACTTTCAGAAAGCATTTGATAAGTTCCCATATAGGAGATTAGTGGGCAAAATGAGGGCACATGGCATTGGGGGTAGAATGCTGACATGGATAGAGAAGTGGTTGGCAGACAGGAAATAAAGAGTAGGGATTAACGGGTCCCTTTCAGAATGACAGGCAGTGACTAGTGGGGTACCGCAAGGTTCTGTGCTGGGACTGCAGCTATTTACAATATACATCAATGATTTGGATGAAGGGATTCAAAGTAACATTAGTACATTTTGAGATGACACAAAGCTGGGTGGCAGTGCAAACTGTGAGGAAGGTGCTATGAGAATGCAGGGTGGCTTGGACAGATTGCGGGAGTGGGCAGATGCTTGGCAGATTATGTTTAATGCGAATAAATGTGAGGTTATCCACTTTGGTAGCGAAAAGGGGAAGGCAGATTACTATCTAAATGGCGTCAAGTTGGGAAAAGGTGAAGTACAACAGGATCTGGGGGGTCTTTGTACATCAGTCTATGAAAGTAAGCATGCAGGTACAGCAGGCAGTGAAGAAAGCGAATGGCATGTTGGCCTTTATAAAAGAGGAATCGAATCGCAAAGGGGTCCTTCTGCGGTTGTACAAAGCCCTAGTGAGACCACACCTGGATTATGGTGTGCAGTTTTGGTCCCCGAATTTGAGGAAGGACATTTTTGAGATAATGGAGCAGATGGGCTTGTACACTCTGGAGTGTAGAAGGATGACAATAAACACTAGACAATAGTTGTAGGAGTAGGCCATTTGTTCCTTCGTGCCAGCACCGCCATTCAATGTGATCATGGCTGATCATCCCCAATCAGTACCCCGTTCCGGCCTTCTCCCCATATTCCCTGACTCCGCTATTTTATAAGAGCCCTATCTAGCTCTCTCTTGAAAGCATCCAGAGAATCTGCCTCCACTGCCCTCCGAGGCAGAGAATTCCACAGACTCGCCACTCTCTGTGAGAAAAAGTGTTTCCACGTCTTCGTTCTAAACGGCTTACTCATTCTTACACTGCGGCCCCTAGTTCTGGACTCCCCCGACATCAGGAACATGTTTCCTGCCTCTAGCGTGTCCAAACCTTTAACAATCATATGTTTCAATGAGATCCCCTCTCACCCTTCTAAACGCCAGAGTGTACAAGCCCAGCTGCTCCATTCTCTCAGCATATGACAGTCCCGCCATCCCAGGAATTAACCTTGCAAACCTACGGTGTACTCCCTCAATAACACGAATGTCCTTCACCAAATTAAGGGATGAAAACGGCACACAATACTCCAGGTGTGGTCTCACTAGGGCAGAAGGACCTCTTTGCTCCAATATTCGAATCCTCTTGTTATAAATAACAAGGGGGTGAGACGGGATCTCATTGGACATATATGACTGTTAAGGGCTTGGAGACGCTAGAGGCAGGAAACACGTTCCCGTTGTTGGGAGAGTCCAGAGTCAGGGGGCCACAGTTTATGAATAAGGAGTAAGCAATTTAGAACGGAGATGAGGAAACACTTTTTTATCACAGAGGACGGTGCCTGTGGAATTATCTCCCTCAGAGGGCGGTGGAGGTTGGTTCACTGGATACTTTCAGGAGAGAGCTAGATAGGGTTCTGAAAAATAGCGGAGTCAGGGGATATGGGGAGAAGGCAGGAACGGGGTACTGATTGGGGATGGTAAGCCATGATCACGTTGAATGGTGGTGTGGCTCGAAGGGCCAAATGGCCTACTCCTGCACCTATTGTCTATTGTCTATTATCTATTGGCCCACCATTACTCACCCATTCACACTAGCTGTATGTTATCCTACATTCTCATCTATTCCCTATACACTGTGGCTCAAGTCCACAGCTCCCTGGAAGTGGCAATGCAGATACTTAACTTGGTAAGAAAGGCATAAGATTGCACTTGCCTTCGTCGTTCGGGGCATTGAGTGTAAAAGTTAAATATTGCAGCTTTATAAAACATTGGTTTGGCCAAATTCGGAATACAGCATGCAGTTCAAATCGCCCCATTGCAAGAAGGGTGTGTAGGCTTTGGAGAGGCAGGCGAAGAGTGTTACCGGAATGCTTTGTGGATAATAGGGCATTGATTATGTAAAGCAATTGAACAAAGGTCTATTGGTTCCTCTCCAATGCCAGATGTTCCCCAGGGAGCCCTGATGGACAGAAATATCATCAATACCTTTACCCCCAGAGTGAAATTGGCCAATAGAAAGGAAGAACTTCAAGATGAGAGGGACAACATTGTTACGTGTTATGATTTTTACATGGAGGTTGGTCGGTGATTGGATCGCGCTGCCAGGGGTGGTGTGGACACAGCTACAATAGCAGTAGTTAAGAGGTTTATAGCCTCGACATGCAGGGATATGGATCAAGGACACCCAGAGGAGATTACTTTAACTTCCATGTTCAGCGTGGACATTTTGGGGCGAAGTGGTTGTTCCTGTGCTGATTTGCGTTCTACTCTCGCCTCTACTTCTCCCTCGGCTCACAATGGCTCAGTTGTTAGAGCGTCTTCCTCACAGCATCAGAGACCCGAAATGGAACCTGCCTCGGGTGCTATCTATGTGTAGTTTCCGCGTCTTTCGTGTGACCATGTCGACTTCCTCCGAACGACCCACAGAGTGATGGATTGATTGATGTCTGTAAACTACCCACTGTGCAGCGAGTGGATGAGAAAGTAGTATAATATAGTACTAGTATGAGCAGGTGATCGATGTCGGTCAAAATAAACCAAACTATCTTCTTCAACCATTTGGAACTGCACCTGACAAGGATTGCGAATGAAAGGCCCTCAGTCGAGGAAGCATTTTGTGAGCTAATTTGTTGACATATCTCTCACCTTGACCAACAGGAAGATGATTGCCGAAGAACCGTTTGACCCTGTGAACAGGGTGATTACGGTGGCACGCTTCTTCCCAAACAAATTTCCAACCTGGACAGCAGAGGCAAAACAGCAGTCATTGACTGTACGCAGAACGTGTTGAAACATTCAGCCCTAGCGCTAGCCCAGTAAATCAACTCAGAAACATCCTCTTCTCCTCTATTATTAGGCATTTGAACGGTCCTTCCATAAGTTACGTTACTGTTACTTCATCTCAATCCCATTGCGGACATTGGACCCTGGAATGTGGAAATGCAAGTGGATAGATTGCTAAATAAGGTATGTGGTATGTTTGCTTTTATGTTCTGGCCTTAGAGTAGATGAGTCAGGAAGACATGATGCAGCTTTCTGCACTTTGGGTAGATCGCATTAGGTGATCTATGTTTGTGCATTTGTGTGCAGTTCTGGTCGTCCAATTACAGGAAGGCTGTGAAGACTTTGGATCGGGTGCAGAGGAAGTTTAACAGATGTCCCTATTAGCGTGCCAGAGTCGGATTACCTGAATGATTTCTAGATTAGGGGGTTGGGTGTTAGCTGCATGGAGAGGTTAGACAGATTATCATTGGTACATCTATAATGTCGGAGATTGCGGGGAGACCTGAAAAAAGCATGTTGAATTATGAGTGGTACAGACAGGGCAGATAGTCGGATTCATGTTCCAGGATGGAAGAGGGCCTGGGTTCAAGATAAGGGGAGCAAAATTTAAACGAGATGAGGTGGAAATTATTTTTCCACAAATGGCGGCGGGCACGTGGTATTGGAGGCAGATACCACAGCGGCATTTAACAGCATTTTGGACAGATATATGGATAAGCAGTGAATATACCGATATGGCATATGTGCAATAAATAAGATTTCGCCTTGGCATCATGTTCGGCGCAGACATTGTGGGCCTGAAGGCATGTTCTTCTGCTGTATGTTTCTATGTCTCAGGGATCTGTGTTGGGTCCACTGTTGTTTGTCATGTACATCAATGATCTAGATGATGGGGTGGAAAATTGGATAAGTAAGTATGCAGATGATACTAAGATAGGTGGTGCTGTGGATAATGAGGTAGATTTTCATGTCTACAGAGAGATTTGGGCCATTTGGAAGAGTGGGCTGAAAGATGGCAGATGGAGTTTAATGCTGATAAGTGTGACGTGCTACATCTTGGCAGGACAAATCAAAATAGGACGTACATGGTAAATGGCAGGGAATTGAGGAATGCTGTGAAACAGAGGGATCTAGGAATAACTGTGCATAGTTCCCTGAAGGTGGAATCGCATGTAGATAGGGTGGTAAAGAAAGCTTTTGGTGTGCTGGCCTTTATAAATCATAGCATTGAATATAGGAGTAGGGAAGTAATGTTAAAATTGTACAATGAATTGGTGAGACCAATTCTGGAGTATGGTGTACAATTTTTGTCGCCTAATTATAGGAAGGATGTCAACAATATAGAGAGAGTACGGAGGAGGTTTACAAGAATAAGAATGTTGCCTGAGTTCCAGCAACTAAGTTACAGAGAAAGGTTGAACAAGTTAGGTCTTTATTCTTGGAGCGCAGAAGGTTAAGGGGGGACTTGATTGAGGTCTTTAAAATGATGAAAGGGATAGACAGAGTTGACGTGGATAAGCTTTTCCCATTGAGGGTAGGGAAGATTCAAAGAAGAGGGCATGACATGAGAATTAAGGGACAGAAGTTTAGGGGTTCCCATGAGGGGGAACT
This sequence comes from Raja brachyura, assembly GCA_963514005.1. The sequence goes on along the minus strand of OY740796.1, from coordinate 863,254 downwards.
TCTTTACTCAGAGAGTGGTGGCTGTGTGGAATGTTCTTCCAGCAGAAGAGGTGGAGGCTGGATCGATTGTAACATTTACAAGTAAAGTGGATAGGTATATGGACGGGAAGGGAATTGAGGGGTATGGTCTGAGTGCAGGTAGATGGGTAGGGGAAAATAAATGGCCGGCACGGACTGGAAGGGCCAAGAAGGCCTGTTTCCGTGTTGTAATTGTTATATGGTTATGTTCTGTGTTTTGCACGCTGTATCTTCCCCTTTGCTCTGTTCATTGTCCTTACGATTGAAGTGATTGTATACCTCCCTCGTATTATCTATTCTGTTTGGATAGCATGCAAAACAGACATTCACTGTATTTCGGCGCGCACAACTAATCTAAAGGGCCTGTCACACTTGGGCGTCATTTGGGCGGAACTGTGTTCAACGCGAGATGGGGTGGGGTGTGGGGGTGGGATGGGGTGGGGTGTGGTGGGATGTGGGATGGGGTGTGGGGTGGGATAGGGGTGGGATGGGGTGGGATGTGGGGTGGGGTGTGGGGTGGGGTGGAGTGTGGGGTGGGGTGGGGTGTGGGGTGGGGGTGAGTTGGATGGGGTGAGGCCTATAATACTGAGCTGGCGTCGTACTGTGGAAGGGACAGTACCGAGGGAGCTCCGCGCCGTGGGAAAGGCTGTACTGAGCGAGAGCCCAACCTTGTTGGGGAATGTTGGGGGCAGCAGTGCGGAGAAAGAGCGGCACTGTTGGAGTGCTGGGGGAGCACCGCACTGTAGGAAGCGCAATGCTAAGGGGGCACAACACATTGGGAGGGGTGGTACTAAGTAAAGCGACAGAGCAAATCCATTAATCCGGCAGTCCCTCTAAGATGCCCACATAACAGATACGAATCTCTGGTCGGATTGGGTCTGACGCATTCTTCAGATTGCTTATCATAGGAGGATGCAAAGCTCGCAAATATGTGGGGCGAGACAAAGTACAAGGGGAGAAGAATATTGAAGGCGGACTGTAACTGGGAGGGATATTTGGTGGAAGACGACAGGGGTTGAAGGAGGAGTGAAAGTGGGAGAATCGGTGCGCATCGGTGACAGCAATGAGCGGAGGAATAGGGGACAAATAATGGGATCATGTGGTACCATAAATTAGAGAATTCAAAGTTCATACCGATACTTGTAAGCTACCCAAACGGAAGATGCTGTTTCTCTAATTTGCATGTGGCCTCACTCTGCCAATGGAGGAGGCTTAAATGGTAAAGAAAGTTAAACCGGTTAGAACCGGGATATCTAGCAGGGCTTGGCGGACCGAACGCGTGTTACCGGACGGATGATTAGAGAACACCTTGATGTTTGTTGTCAGTAAGAACATTCCTCCGGCGCCTATTAACGCGAACGCGGGAAAAATCAGCTGGGCCGTTGCTGTAACAGATGAGGCGGAAATTAGAGAATGTGACAACATGTTTTATTAGGCGCACGGCTTCTCCTTCCACCTCTCTCTCTCTCTCTCCCTCTGTCTCTCTGTCTCTCTATCTCTCTCTCTCGCTCTCTCTCTCTCTCTCCCCTCTCTCTCTCCCCCTCACTCTCACACACATATATATGTATGTGTGTATCTATCTATATCTCGATCTCTCTCTGTCTCTCTCTCTCTCCCCGTCGCCATCGCTCTTTATTTATCTCTCTCTATCTCTCTCTCTATCTTTCTCTTTTTCTCTCTCTCCTTGTCGCTCTCTCTCTTTATTTCTCTGTCTCACCCCGCCCCCACACTCTCTCTCTCTCTCTCTCTCTCTCTCTCTCTCTCTCTCTCTCTCTCTATCTCTCTATCTCTCACTCTTTATTTCTCTGCCTCTCACTCCCTCCCACTCTCCCTCCCCCCCCCCCCCCCCCTCTCTCTCTCTCTTTCCCTCCCTCTCCCTCAGTGGACCACGCCACAGAAATACACACACACAGATACAGAAAGACACACACGCACACACGGGCAGACACACACATATAGACATGCACACAACGCAAAGAGAGAGAGAGAGAGAGAGAGAGAGAGAGAGATAGAGGGAGAGTCACGCACACACAGACACACACGAGGACATTAACGACGCGTAGGCAAAGAAGTCACATACACAAACGGACACGCAAACACAAACACATTCTCACGCACACACTTACAGAAACAACCATCACGGAGAGAGACACAGACACGTATAGTCATGAACAACGCGTCCCATACACGACCCCCCTACACACATACCGCAGCGATGCACACAAATACCGAGATAAACAACACACAGCAGAGAAGACACACACTCACACACACAGACACATACAGACACACACACGGACAGCCACACACATACAGACGTACACACAACGCAGAGAGCGAGAGAGTCAAACACACAGACACACACAAGGACAAAAGACAACAACACGCAGGCACAAAAGTGACGCACACAAACGTACACACATACAAACACTCGCACGTACACACATATTCAGGCAAACAACCATCACAGAGAAAGACACAGACATGCACAGATTCATGAACAACACACAGGGAGGCAAAGACGAGCGCACCCGCCCCCCCCCCCCCCCCCCCCACGCACACTTGCAACCCGCTGATTGCTTAACTTACCCGCAGTGGAGAATGCGATCAGGAGCGTGCCTGCAGTGAACAGGAATCTGTGGAGATACAAATTCTCCCATTGAAAACCTTACACGTCTCCCACCCAATTCCGTCACCACCTCGTCCTGTGCAGAATATCTCGACCGCAAATGTTCTCATTCCCAAAATTCGGACGTCGGGAACAGGCTGCTGACTAATTATCCTTTAAAACACGGAACACGCTACAGGACAGAGTTGGAACTGGACCTACGGCCCATGGTGGCTTATTATTGTTACGTGTTTCGAAGGTATGGTGAACCGCTTTGTTCTGCGTGTTATCCAGGCAAATCCAACATCAATGCAAGAAGCAGCTCGAGAAAGGAAATAAATAATTTCCAGAACGTTCCGCTGCAGCTACAGAGAGACGACCCCCACAAGGATGCGGTGTCAGTCACTGCTCTACTCTCCACACACACACGACTGTGCTGTCAAATGTAGCTCTCATTCCATCTACAAATTTGCAGATGTCAACACAGTGGTGGGCCAAATTACGGACAATGACACGACTGACTACAAGAAGGAGATGGAGAGCTCACTAACATTGCGGCAGGACAATATTCTCTTCATCAACGTCAGCTGGGCGAACCAGCTAGTCTTGGCAGGACAAATCAAAATAGGAAGTACATGGTAAATGGTAGGGAATTGAGGAATGCTGTGGAACAGAGGGATCTCGGAATAACTGCGCATAATTCCCTGAAGGTGGAATCGCATGTAGATAGGGTGGTAACCAAAGCTTTTGGTGTGCTGGCCTTTATAAATCAGAGCATTTAATATAGGAGTAGGCAAGTATTTTTAAAATTGTACAAGGCATTGGTGAGACAAATTCTGGAGTATGGTGTACCATTTTGGTCGCCTAATTATAGGAAGGATGTCAACAAAATAGAGAGCGTACAGAGGAGATTTACTAGAATGTTGCCTGGGTTCCAGCAACTAAGTTCAGAGAAAGGTTGAACAAGTTAGGTGTTTGTTCTTTGGAGCGCAGAAGGTTAAGGGGGGACTTGATTGCGGTCTTTAAAATGATGAAAGGGATAGACAGAGTTGACGTGGATAAGCTTTTCCCATTGAGGGTAGGGAAGATTCAAACAAGAGGGCATGGCATGATAATTAAGGGACAGACGTTTACGGGTAACATGAGGGGGAACTTCTTTACTCAGACAGTGGTGGCTGTGTGGAATGAGCTTCCAGCAGAAGTGGTGGAGGAAGGATCGATTTTAACATTTAAAAGTAAAGTGGATAGGTATATGGACGGGAAGGGAATGGAGGGGTATGGTCTGAGTGCAGGTAGATGGGACTAGGGGAAAATAAATGTTCGGCACGGACTGGAAGTGCCAAAAGGGCCTGTTGTGATATGGTTATTATATGGTTGTCAACTTCAGGAAGGTGGTGAAATAAATGGTTCAATCAGCATCAATGGAGGTGGAAATGTTCGAGAGTTTCAAGTTCCTTGGCATTAATGTTGCTGCGCACACAAATGCGCCAGGCAAGAAGGGCATCACGCATTTTCTTTCATAGGAGACCGAGGAAATTCGGCATCGCTCAAGTGACTCTAACAAACGTCAGCAACATATTGTCGGCTTGCATCACGACTTGGTTTAAGAGGAGCTCTGCCACAGACCGCGAGAAATTGCAGAGTTGAAGATGTTACCTACTGCATCACACAGACTAGAATTCCCAACATTGACATTTACACTTTGTGCTGCCTGGGAAATGCAGCCAAGTTAATCAGAGATATGACGCACCTTGCTCATTCACTCTTCTTCCCGCTCCCATCGAGAGTGAGAATGTAAAACCTTGAAAAATATAGGAAAAACGTTTGCACCTCTGTAGTCAGGATTCTAGATAGTCCTTCCATGAAATAGGTTACTATCTAATTCACCACTACCCCAATGCGGACTTTGGCCTTGGTCTGTGGAACTGATACACTAAAATGCTGAGAACTGTATTCTGCACTGGTTACACTATCTATTATAATTGCTTTTGCCGATTGTATTTTTGTGAAATATTATCTGTTCTGTTTGAATAGCATGCAGTATAAAGCGTTCCACTGTACCTAGATGCAGGTGACAGTACTAGGTCTAAATCTGATCCTAAAATGCAAATAATAAACCAGCAGGGGTGCAACGAGGCACAATGGAAGATCGGGAACATTTCATACGGGAGATATATTCACTTGTCTGATAAGCGGAAAATAAGCAGTTTCTGGACCTGGCGTTACGTTATTTAAAGCATCGGTATATTCTGCCCGACGGGAGAAATGGGGAGAACCAGGGTTGAATGGTTCTTCTTTGTGTTATATCCTTTATCCGATGCAGCGTGAAATGGAAATGGAATCAGTTGTGGGGCGGCTGCACTATGTGATTGAACGAGCTACAGCACACCCACAACTCTCTGCGATCTCTTCCGGTCGCGCAGAAATGTCCGCACGCCAAGCTGTGATGTACGCTGAAATGCGGATGTGTTCTGCGATGAATCTGCAGAGTTGGTAAGAACCGTTGGAAAGATGCAAAACGCCCTTCCTTACTCGAAGCCGTGTTCGGAAATAAGGGTGATGGTGTGCTGTGTTTGCCCGTCAATGTGAATGCAACAGGTCAAATTGTCAATGATATTAACACCTTGAGTTTGAAGCTCCCCATAATTCCATGTGCTTATCATTCAATTTCCATGGTACCCAATCTAGATCTTTGGGACCATTGTAGTTTTTTTTTTTTTAATCTGCGTTCTCTACGTAGTTTTAACACTATATTCTATAGTCACAGACCTAGAGAGTTATACAGCACAGAAACAGGACCTTCGGACCAAGGCACACACACTGAACAACATGCCATCTAAGTCAGTTTCACTTGCACGCATTTAGTCCCTGTCACTCCAAACATTTCCGGTACGTGTCCAAATGTTATCTAAATGTTGACAATGTATCTGCCTCAATTACCTCCTCTGGCAGCTCATTCCAAATACCTACCACCCTCTGAATCAAACATTTCCCCCTCAGTTGCCAACTGAATTCTCCCCCTCCCACATTATACCTATGTCTTCTGGTTCATGATTAACTTTGGTAGAAGACTATCTGTATTCACCCTAATAATACCTCTTACGACTGTTTTACCTACATTAAATCATCGCTTAGCCCCCTGCGCTTCAAGCAATAAAGTCCTCACCTGGTCAACGTGTCCCCATAGCTCAGGGGCTCGAGACCTGATCAGGGAAGAATTGCTCTGTTGTATTCATTGTTTTATTGCCGTTACATACGATAGTTAAACACTATTCACTTCCTTGATTCACACTGTTTACATTGTGTGAATGTACTACCAGTGAATGTTTTCATTGTACTGGTGTATCGTAAGATTTGCTTGTGCAGGACGCAAACAAACGCTGTTCATTGTATCTTCGCAACACGTAACAACAATAAACTAAATCTAGATTTTTCTCACAGAGGGTGGCGTGTGCCTGGAATGCACTGTCAGGGTGGAGACAGATACTGGAGTGGCATTGAGGAGATCTTTAGGTGCATGAATTTGTAGGGAAAGGTGCGATATAGATTATGAGCGTCAGAAAACGTTGGTCTTGGCATCGTGATCCGCACATTCCTTGAGGGTCGAATGGCATGTTTTTCTGCTGTATTGTTCGATGTAACAGAGAAACATTGAAACATAGAAAATAGTTGCAGGAGGAGGCCGTTCGACCCTTCGAGCCAGCACCGCCATTCATTGTGATCATGGCTGATCGGCCCCAATCAATAACCCGTGCCTGCCTTCTCACTATATTCCTTGATCCCACTGGCCCCTGGAGCTCTATCTCCTAACATCCCTACATCCTCCTAACATCCTCTTCACAGTTCACACTGCCACCCAGCTTTGTGTCATCCGCAAACTTGCTAGTGTTGCTCCTAATTCCCTCTTCCAAATCATTAATATATGTCGTAATATATGCGGCTCCAACACCGAGCCTTGCGGCACTCCACTCACCACTGCCTGCCATTCTGAAAAGAACGCGTTCACTCCTATTCTTTTCTTCCTGTCTGCCAACAAATTTTCTATCCATATCAACACCCTATCCCCAATACCATGTGCTCTAATTTTAGTCACCAGTCTCCCGTGCGGGACCTTATCAAAGGCTTTCTGAAAGTCTAGATAAACTACATCCACTGGCACCCCTTCATACAGTTTACTTGTCACATCCTCACAAAATTCCAGAAAATTAGTCAAGCATGATTTTCCTTTCCCAAGTCAATGCTGACGTGGACTAATCATTTTACTGGTATCGAAATGCCCCTTTATTACCTCTTTAATAATTGACTCCAGCATATTTCTATCCACCGAAGTCAGGCTAACTGGTCTGTAATTCCCCGTTTTCTCTCTCGCTCCTTTCTTGAAAAGTGGGATAACATTAGCTATCCCCCAATCCACAATGGTCGATGTTTTAATAACAATGGTGTACGTCAAATACGATGGTCATTAAAGCAATGTGCTAAGTACATCTGCTGCAGCAGGCTGGATCCGCCGTCCAATCTCCACTGGGACCTCTGAACAGCAGTAAAAACAACACAGCCACACAGCACAGACAAAGACCATTTTGCTCAGTGCTTCCTAGTCGAACACGATGCTCCATGAAAGATAATCACATTTGACACATTTTCCTTCAAACCGTTTATATCCATGTAAATGTATTTTAAATGCTGTTGTTGTACCCTCCGGAATTATTTCCGCTTTATTGTCGTTTCTTCTAACCGCCAAGCTCTGTGTGGGGACAAAACTGGTTCTCAGTGTCCTGTTAATTATTTCCACTCACATATTCTATTCCTTCTAGTTATGATTATCCAAATCTGAAGCCCAGTATACCGCACAGAGCAGACGTTAAAAGCAACAAACACAATCGAAGTCTTGTCCACAGTCATCCCTTTTTCCTCCCCTCACCTCCGGGCAGGAGGTAGGGAAACTTATCGGCGCGCACCACCAATATACCAACCAATATCTATATCTATTATCCGTGTTGGTTCATGATGCTCTATATACATAGCTGATGAACTAAATATGAAATATATATTTGGAAAATTCAGAGAACAATATTGTGCATTCTGCATCTTCCTCCTTGCACTTCCTATTGTACTTGACTTTGGATTGATTGCAATATCTGATCAGACGATAGCATTCAAATCAATGATTTGCACTGTACCGCGCTAAACGTGACAATAATAACCCTAATCCTAAATCTAAACATGGATAAAAGACTGTAGATCCAATCTGTCTATTCTTGTTATAATTGGATACACCTCTTGAAGGACACCACTCATTCTCCTGGGCTCCAAGGAATCCCACAGGCCCTGGACTCCTGTGTTATCAGAGGGGCTGCTCCGCTGTTCTTTGTCCTTGGTAGATCCGGCTTTTGGATTCCATTTACTCAATCCGATTTATTTCTAATGTATGCTTCCCTCTGACAAGTTTGATTGTACGAATGCATAGTATTGTTTGCCTGAATGGCGCTCAAACACAGGAATTCATGACATCGCGGTACACGTCAGCATTAAGAAACAATACCGATAATAATGGCAGATATCAGAGTCACAGAACGGCAATGTATTGAGTACGTTTACTGTAGGTGTCGACGCCACTCGTCTCCCGTTGCCTCTTTCCCGACACACAAATACCTCCTCCCGCCCCCCGCGCAACGTCCAAGTGACTTACATGCCCATGAGGCGGGACGCCAAGATGCCACAATAATCTAGCAGGAGCCCGTTGACCACCGCTGCGAAGTTCCTAACGAAATAGCCGATCGTGAAGATGAGAGTGAAGCGGTCATCCTGTGGAACGCAGGCGTCTGAGAGAGAGAGAGAGAAAGAGAGAGTGGTGAGCGGGGTGTTAGATAATCGAAAGCGGAAAGGAGTGGTCCGCGGGAAAGGAGACCAAGAGAGACATATAAAGAGAGAGAGAGAGAGAGAGAGAGAGAGAGAGATTCAGGATCAGGACAGATTCAGGATCAGTTCCTGTGGATTGGATGATAGCTAACGTTATTCCACTTTTCAAGAAAGGAGCGAGAGAGGAAGCGGGGAATTACTGTCCCGTTAGCCTGACTTCGGTGTTGGGAAAGATGCTGGAGTCAATTATTAAAGAGGTAGTAATGGGGCATTTGGATAGCAGTAAAATGATTCGTCCAAGTCAACATGGATTTATGAAAGGAAAATCATGCTTGACTAATATTCTGGGATTTTTTGAGGATGTGACAAGTAAAATGGATGAAGGGGAGCCAGTGGATGTAGTGTATCTAGACTTTCAGAAAGCCTTTGATAAGGTCCCGCACGGGAGACTGGTGACTAAAATTAAAGCACATGGTATTGGGGGTAGGGTGTTGACATGGATAGAAAATTGGTTGGTAGACTGGAAGCAAAGAGTAGGAGTGACCGGGTCCCTTTCAGAATGGCAGGCAGTGGCGAGTGGAGTGCCGCAAGGCTCGTTGTTGGGGCCGCAACTGTTTACCATATATATTAATGATTGAAGAGGGAATTAGGAGCAACACCAGCAAGTTTGCGGATGACACAAAGCTGGGTGGAAGTGCGAACTGTGAAGAGGATGTTATGAGGTTGCAGGGTGACCTGGACAGGTTGAGATGTGTGGCAGATGCAGTATAATGTAGATAAATGTGAGGTTATCCACTTTGGCGGCAAAAACAAGGGGGAAGATTATTATCTCAATGGGGTTAGGTTAGGTAAGGGGGAGGTGCAGTGAGAGCTGGACGTTGTTGTACACCGGTCACTGCAAGTTGGCGTGCAGGTACAGCAGGCAGTGAAGAAAGCTAATGGAATGTTGGCCTTCATAACAAGAGGATTTCAGTATAGGAGTAAATCCTAAATAAATAGAGGTTCGCGAAACTCGGATATTTGTTTTCCAGGTGCATCCAAGGATGAGGGGAATATATATTTCTCTGTGGCATAGATAGTTTAGATCGTAAGCCTATTTTCCCAGGTTGAAAATATCAAAGGCTGCAGTGTTTCGCTAAAGGGTTGCAGTCCGGAAAGTTTAAAGGAGATGTGATGGGCCAGGTTTTTTTTTTAACGGAAAGATGGATTGGCGCATGTAAATGGATGGGCATTATGGGATGGAGAGAGAGAGGGAGGGAGAGGGAGAGGGAGAGGGGGAGGGGGAGGGAGAGGGGGAGGGGGAGAGGGAGAGGGAAAGGGAGAGGGAGAGTCGGAGGGGGAGAGTGGGAGAGGGAGGGAGTGGGGGGGGAGGGAGAGGGGGAGGGGAGAGGGAGAGGGAGGAAGAGGAGGAGGGGAGGGGAGGGAGAGAGAGAGGGAGAGGGGGGAGAGGGAGGTAGAGGGAGAGGGAGAGGGGGAGCGGGAGGGAGAGGAAGGGAGGGGGGAGGGAGAGGGCGAGGGAGAGGGGTAGGGGGAGAGGTAATGGGAGGGGGGAGGGAGAGGGAGAAAGGGAGGGAGAGGGGGAGGGAGAGGGGGAGAGGGAGAGGGAGGTAGAGGGAGAGAGGGATAGGGGGAGAGAGGGAGAGAGAGGGAGAGGGAGAGTTTGGGAGGCTCTCTCTCCCGCCTTTCTCAAAAAGTGGGATAACATTAGCAACCCTCCAAGCCACAGGAACTGATCCTGAATCTATAGAACATTGGAAAATTATCACCAATGTGTCCACAATTTCTACAGCCATTTCCTTAAGTACCCTGGGATGCAGACCATCCGGCCACGGGGATTCATCAACCTTGTCCCATCAGTCTACCCAACACCATTTCCTGCCTAATGCGGATTTCCTTCAGTTCATTCTTCACCTCAGATCCTCTGGCCACTAGTACATCAGGGAGAATGCTTGTGTCCTCCATTGTGAAGATGGATCCAAAGTACCTGTTTTAGAGGGAGAGAGTGAGGGAGAGGGGCAGGGAGAGTGAGCTTTGTACTGATTAATTGTGGACAGGTTTGGGCACAGGGAATTAGCAACGTAACCGAGAAGCTGGGCTTGTCTGCTGACAGGTGAATGATCTACAGAACTGGCCAACCAGCTGGGGCGTAGCGATAGCATTGGTGCCTTACAGCGCCATGGACTCGGGTTCGATCCTAACTACAGGTGCTGTCAAAATTCTGTAAGTAATAGGAACAGAATTCAACCATTCGGCCCATCAAGTCTACTCTGCCATTGCATGGATTATCTATCTCTCCATCCTAACTCCATTCTCCTGCCTTGTCCCCATAACCCCTGACACCAGTACTAATCAGGAATCTTTCTATATCTGCCTTAATATATCTATTGAGTCTCTCCCGTTCCTTGATCGACGTTCGAGTGACGCCACTGTCTTCCGCCTTCCCCTGAATCCCCCCCCCCCCCCCCCCGGCCCCCGTGAACCAGAACACTCACCGGTGCCATTCCTCGGTTCAGCATCGCTGGAGTTCTGCAGCGAGGGACAGAGGTCAGCGAAGTAATCTTCCTTCTTCAGTACGAGGACCAGGGAAGGCCAGCCGGCGAACAATCCCGCAAAGCCCAGGCACTCCATGACCCCGGTGGTAACGATCAAAAGCAGTTTGACCCTCTCGCCCAAACAACCCATCTCACATTTAGTGCAGGGAGTTGCTCTGGGCACACACAGTCGTGGCTTGTTCTCCGATAGATCACTGCTCCAACAGGTCCGGCTGTGCGACGCGACCTGGGCACTGAGCAGTGAACAATCTGACGCTTTCTCATCTGCGGGGCCACGACCTCATGAAACTGCCTCAGCACCGCCTCTTGTCATCGCAATATTGCCTCCATCCCACTCACCGATGGAATAGATTTGCTGATAGCTGCCAGGTAAAAATGTGTCCATTCTGGTTTATTTGTGATGACAAATGCAGTCAGAATACCGTGGGACATGTTTTATTGGCACGGAGAAAATTAACATTGTGTGACACACCAAAACATTCAAACCTCAAACAAATATTTCAGCTAGTTCACAACGAGACAATAGGCAACGTGCAAAATGCAGTCTTGGAGCGTTGAGAGAAGATAGTCAATGAGGCGAACACTTTGCAGAGGATGCGGGAAAGATTCACTAAATGTTCTTCATCGTGTCAGGGTAGTTTCAGGAGGAGCGAGAGGGAGAGAGATGTAGGAGAGGGGGAGAGACGGGGAGAGGGGGAGAGGGGGTAGAGACAGGGAAAGGGGGAGATTGGTAGAGACGGGTAGGGACAGGGAGAGGGGTAGAGGGGTAGAGATGGGGAGAGAGGGAGGGGGGGAAGAGGGGGAAGGAGAGGGAGAGTGTGAGGGGGAGGGAGAGTTTGGGAGGCTCTCTCCCGCCTTTCTTAAAAGGTGGGATAACACTAGCAACCCTCCAACCCACATGATCTGATCCTGAATCTAGAGAACATTGGAAAATTATCACCAGTGTGTCCACGATTTCTGGAGCCATTTCTTGATGTACCCTGGGATGCAGACCATCACGTCATGGCGATTCATCACCCTTCAGTCCCATCAGTCTACCCAGGGGGAGAGGGGAAGAGGGGAAGAAGAGAGCGAAGGGGAGGGAGGGGGAGGGAGGGGGAGGGAGGGGGAGGGAGGGAGGGAGGGATGGAGGGAAAGGTAGAGGGAGGGAGAGGGAGGAAGTGCGAGAGAGGGAGGGAAAAGGAGGGAAAGAGTGTGAGGCAGAGAGGAAGAGAAGGAGAGATAGAGGGGAGGGAGAGAGGGAGGAGGGGGAGAGGAGAGGGAGAGAGTGAGGAACAATGAGAGGGAGAGGGTGTGGTAGGAAGTGTGGGAAGGGTTTGTGCTGATTAATGCTGGTTAGTTTCAGGCACAGGGGATTAGCAACGCAACAACACAGCTGGACGTCCACTGACAGGTCAATGATGTCCCTTCTTCTTGCGAATGAAACATAAATAAACTAAAGGAATAGTTATATCTCAAGCCGGGTGTTGTGCAGCCAGTTTGTTGTCTCCACGTCAATGTCTGCCAGGCCCTGAGCTCCATTTTGTGGGTGGCAGAGCGGGCACCTAGAGATGACATGGTTGGCTGTCTGTTGTTCTGTTCTGCATTCACAGGCTGGGCTATGTCACTCTCTCTCTCTCTCTCTCTCTTTCTCTGTCTCTGTCTCTCTCTCTTACTCCCTCCCTCTCTATTTATCTCTCTTTCTCACTCTCTTGCTTTCCCTCTCTCTACCCCCTCTCTCTTTCTCGGTCTCCCACTCTCTCTCCGTCTTTCTCACTTTCTCCGTCCGTCTCTCTCTCTCTCCCTCTCTGTCTCTCTCTCTCTCTGTCTCACTGTCTCTCACTTTCTCTCTCTCTCTCTGCCTCTGTCCCTCCCTCTCCCTCTCCCCCACTATCTTCTTTCCCAGTCTCTCTCTCACACACTCTCTCTGACTTTCCCTCACACTCTCTATTCCCTCTATCTCTCTCTTTCTCTCAATCGCTCTCTCACTTTCTCTGTATCTCTCTCTCCCTCTATTTATCTTTATTTCTGTCAATCTCTCTCTTTCTCTGTTGCTCTCTCTCTCTCTCTCTCTCTGTCTCTCAAGCTCTCCCTCCCTTTCACTCTCTCTCCACATCTCTCTCTTTATTTATCTCTTTTTCTTGCTCTCCCAGTCTCTCTCCCTCTTCCCCCCTCTCTTATGAAGGGGAAATCATGCTTGACCATTCTTCTGGAATTTATCATGGGATGTAACTGGGAAAATGGACAAGGGAGAGCCAGCGGATGGAGTGTACCTGGACTTTCAGAAAACATTTGATAAGGTCCCACATAGGTGCATAGTGGGCAAAATTAGAGAACATGGTATTGGGGTAGAGTGCTGACATGGATAGAGAAGTGGTTAACAGACAGGAAACAAAGAGTATGGATTAGCGGGTCCCTTTCAGAATGGCAGACAGTGACTAGTGGGCTCGGTGCTGGAACTGCAGCTATTTAGAATATATATCAATGATGTAGATGAAGGGATCAAAAGTAACATAAGCAAATTTGCAGATGACACAAAGCTGGGTGGCAGTGTGAACTGTGAGGAGGATGCTACAAAGATGCAGGGTGACTTGGCCAGGTTGGGATGTGGGCACATGCATGGCTGATGCAGTTTAATGTGGATAAATGTGAGGTTATCCAATTTGGTGGCAAAAACAGGAAGACTGATTATTATTTAAATGGTGTCAGATTGGGAAAAGGGGAAGTACAACAGGATCTGGGGGTTCTTGCTCATCAGTCAGTGAAAATATGGTACAGCAGGCAGTGAGGAAAGCGATTGGCATGTTGGTCTTCAATACAAGAGGAATTGAGTATAGGAGCAAAGATGTCCTTCTGCAGTTGTGCAGGGCCCTAGTGAGACCACACTTGGTGTATTGTGTGCAGTTTTCATCCCCTAATTTACAGACAGACAGATATACATATACACATACAGATACACAAGTTTATAAAGTATTTGGACACGCTAGAGGCAGACATGTTCCCGATGTTGGGCGAGTCCAAAACCAGAGGCCACAGTTTAAGAATAAGGGGTAAGCCATTCAGAATGGAGATGAGGAAACATTTCACACCGAGTGGTGATTCTGTGGAATTCTCTGCCTCAGAGGGTGGTGGAGGCTGGTTCTCTGGATACTTTCAAGAGCGAGCTAGATAGGGGTCTTAAACATAGCGGAGTCAGGGGATCAGGGGAGAAGGCAGGAATGGTGGTGCAGGCTGGAAGGGCTGAATAGCCTACTCTTGCACCTATTATGCTGTCCCTCTCACTCCATTTCATTTTCTCTCTCTCTCTCTCTCTCTCTCTCTCTCTCTCTCTCTCTCTCTCTCTCTCTCTCTCATAGTCTCCCTTTATCTTTGTTTCACTGTCTCATCCCTCTTTTTCTCTCCCTTTTTTCTCTCTCCCTCCCTCACTAACTCTCCCCCCTCTTTCCCTCTAACCCTCTCCCTAACCCTCTCCCCCACTAACCCTCTCCCCCTCTCTCTCTCCACTAACCCTCTCCCCCCTCTCTCCCTAACCCTCTCCCCCACTATCCCTCTACCCTGCTCTCTCCCTAACCCACTCCCCCTCTCTCACTCCCTCCCTAACTCACTTTCTGTGTGTCTCTCTCTCAACCTGATCTTCCCAGTCTATTATGCAGATAGAGTGGGAAAATCAGGTTGGTTCAGGACCCCAAGAAAGAGAGTTCGTAGAATGCCTCAGAGATGGATTCTTAGAGCAGCTTGTAATGGAGCCGACCAGAGAAAAGGCAATTCTGGATTTAGTGTTGTCTAATGAACCAGATTTGATAAGAGAACTCGATGTGAAGGAAGCGCTTGGAGGTAGTGATCATAATATTAGTTTTAATCTGCAATTTGAGAAGGAGAATATTAAATCAGAAATGTCAATGATGCAGTGGAACAAAAGGGATTATGAAGGCATGAGAGGGGAGCTGGCCAAGGTAGACTGGAAAGGGATCCTAGCAGGAATAATGGTGGAACAGGAATGGGAGGAATTTCTGGGCAAAATCCGGAAGATGCAGGATCATTTTATTCCAAAAAGGAAGAAAGTTTCTAAGGGGAGTTGGAGGCAACCGTGGCTGACAAGAGAAGTTAGGGATAGAATAAAACTAAAAGAAAATGTCAGAACTGAAGGAGGAGGAGGACACAAATGCAGGGCAGACACAGGGCAGATCTGTATTCAGAGTTTAATCGGTCCAAGTCAGTACACAGGTAAGCAAGCACAGAAGCAATAGTATAATCTAGCAGCAGGCAAAGACAGTGGTCAAAAAACAGCCAATGGTCGAGTTCACAAAGTCACAATATTTCTGGAGCTGGAACGAGGTGATACCAAGTAACATACACAACAAACTGGCAATGCATTGAGAACTAAAACACCAAGGTCTTAAATACATACTTAACAGGGGATAACAAGACAGGTGAAACACATCAGGGTGGGGCCAACAATCACATGAGGGTAAACGACCTGACAGGAAATGGGACCTGAAACAAGAGGAGATGTGAGACACCAAAATAAAACAAGAATGCAAACTCAAATACTAAAAAACAATAACTAGAAACTAGATCAAATGCGAGACCTGACAGAAAAGATGTAAAACACAGCAAAGAGTAGCTGGAAGCCAGAGGATTGGAAACAAAACGGGCAATACGGGCTGAAAAGATGAAGTATGAGGTGAAACTGGGCAGGAATATAAGGAAGGACAGTAAAAGCTTCTTTAAATATGTTGAGGGAAAAAGAGTCGCAAAGTCAGATGTGGGTCCCTTGAAAGCAGACACGGGTGAAATTATTATGGGCACCAAGGAAATGGCAGAAGAGTTGAACAGGTACTTTGGATCTGTCTTCACTAAGGAAGACACAAACAATCTCACAGATGTACTGGAGGACAGAGGATATAAGGGGATAGAGGAACTGAAAGAAATTTTCATTAGACGAGAAATAGTATTGGGTAGACTAATGGGACTGAGGATGATAAATACTCTGGGCCTGATGGTCTGCATCCCAGGGTCCTCAGGGAGGTGGCTCTAGAAATAGTGGACACATTGGTGATAATTTCCCAATGTTCAGTAGATTCAGGATCTGTTCCTGTGGATTGGAGGATAGCTAATGTTATCCAAATTTTCAAGACAGGACGAGAGTGAAAACGGGGAATTACAGACCAGTTAGCCTGACTTCGATGGTGGGAAAGATGCTGGAGTCAATTATTAAAGAGGTAATAATGGAGCATTTGGATAGCAGTAATAGGATTAGTCCAAGTCAACATGGATTTATGAAAGGAAAATCATGCCTGACTAATCTTCTGGAAATATTTGAGGATATGACAAGTAAAATGGATGAAGGGAAGCCAATGGATGTAGTGTATCTCGATTTTCAGAAACCCTTTGATTAGGTCCTGCATCGGAGACTGGTGACTAAAATTAGTGCACATGGTATTGGGGGTAGGGTGTTGATAAGGATAGAAAATTTGTTGGCAGACAGGAAGCAAAGAGTAGGAGTGGATGGGTCCTTTACAGAATGGCAGGCAGTGGCGAGTGGAGTGCCGCACGGCTCGGTTTTGGGGCCACAACTGTTTACCATATATATTGATTTCAGTACAGGAGTAAAGAGGTTCTTCTGCATTTGTATAGGGCTCTGGAAAGAACACAGCTGGAATATTGTGGACAGTTTTGGTCTCCTAATTTGAGAAATGACATCCTTGTGATTGAGGCAGTGCAGCGTAGGTTCACGAGATTGATCCCTGGGATGGGGGGACTGTCATATGAGGAAAGATTGAAAAGACTAGGCTTGTATTGACTGGAGTTTAGTAGGAAGAGGGGTTTTCTTTTAGAAACATAGAAAATTATAAAAGGATTGGACAAGCTTTGATTTAACCTTCTCCTTCTCAAATTGGAGATTAAAACTAATCATATTATGATCACTACCTCCAAGCGGTTCCTTTACCTCGAGTTCTCTTATCATATCTGGTTCATTGGACAACACTAAATCCAGAATTGCCTTTTCTCTGGTCGTCTCCATTACAAGCTGCTCTAAGAATCCATCTCGGAGGCACTCTACAAACTCTCTTTCTTGGGGTCCTGAACCAACCTGATTTTCCCAGTCTACCTGCGTATTGAAATCCCCCATCACCACAGTGGCATTACCTTTGTCACATGCCAGTTTTAACTCCTGCTGCAACTTACACCCTGCATCCGGGCTACTATTTAGGGGTCTGTAGATAACACCAAATTAGTGACGTCTTGCCTTTGCAATTCCTCAACTCAATCCACAGTAACTCTACCTCGTCAGTCCCTATGTCTTCCCTCGCAACGGACTGAATTCCATCCCTCACCAGCAGAGCTACCCCCCCCTCCCCCCACCTCTGCCCACCTGCCTGTTATTTCTATAGGATGTATAACTCTGAATACTAAGTTCCCATGCCAGATCCTTCTGCTGCCACGTCTCAGTAATCCCCACAATGTCATATCAACCAACCTCAAACTGCGCCTCAAGCTCATCTACTTTACTTCTTATACTTCACGCATTCATATACAATATTTTTTATTTCTTACGCATCTCACCTTTCACATCGATCCCTATTACACTTGGCCATACTCTCCTATTCCTTTGTGCGCTTTCTTTCCCGTTAATTCTGGGGTCATTAACTATCCCTTTACTGCCTTTCCCTTCAACTCCATCCTTGACTATCCCATTTGACACCCCCCACCCCCACCCTTATTTAGTGTAAAACCACCTGTGTAACAGTGGCAAACCTGCCAGCCAGAATGCTGGTCCCCCACCTGTTATGGCGCTATCCATCCCTTTTGTACAGTTCCCCCTTACTCCAAAACAGATCCCAGTGGTCTATGAATCTAAAACACTGCCCCCCGCACCAGTTCCTCAGCCACACATTCAGGACCTGTATCTCCATGTTCCTGTTCTCGCCAGCACGAGGAACTGGAAGCAAACCTGAGATAACCACCCTGAAGGTTCTGCCTTTCAGCACTTTTCTGAACTCTGGATCCTGGCACCAGGGAGGCAGCACACCTTCCTCGAATCCCATCTGTTGCCACAGAAACCCCTGTCCGTACCTCTCACAATGGAGTCTCCACCTACCATGGCGTTGCCTGACGTCAGCCTCTTTGTTTTTGGCTCAACAAAACTTTGAGCCAAGTGTGCCTCTCAGTGCATAAACATCTTCTGTCCTGACAGCTTCTAAGTGGGTGAACCGGTTCACCCACTTAGTGGGCCAAATGGATTCTGGGATTCAGAGTTCAGTCATTCATGACGCGTGGACTCACAGTTCAGTCACTCATGACTGGTGGACTCACAGTTCAGTCACACACGTCCGTGTGTGGATGTGGCGCTGACAGACGAGAAGCCAAAGCAAAGAAGTGGAAGCTAAATAAACTAATGGAAACAAAGCCAAAACGCCAAATAACCAAAAGGGTGGGATGCCTAAATGCAAAGTAACCAAAAGGGTGGGACGCCTTAAAGCCAACTAACCGAAAGGTGGCGTCACCTAAAAGCAAACTTACCGAATGGCCGCTCTGCTGAAACACCACCTACCCGAAAGGCGGCGTCACTTATAAGGCAACGAACCAAATTACACTCAACAGAAAATAACGGACATGACGTTGCCGGAGGGTGGAACATGTCAGCAATTGGTCCAGACCCCCACAGCCATCACATCACTGTGGAGGGATGAACATTGTCCCACACTCCGCTCACGGAGGGTGGCCATGGGACAGTGGGTGCTGTCCCGATGGAAAAATGACCATCAGGACAGTTTATTCACTCATGGCTGGTGGACTCACAGTTCGCTCACTCACAGTTGGTGGACTCACAGTTCATTCACTCACAGTTGGTGGACTCACAGTTCACTGATTCATGGCTGGTGGACTCACAGTTCACGCATGGCTGGTGGACTCACAGTTCAGTCACTCACAGCTGGTGGACTCACAGATCACTCACTCATGGCTGGTGGACTCACAGTTCGGTCACTCACGGCTGGTAGTCTCACAGTTCAGTTACTCATGGCTGGTGGATGCACAGTTCAGTCACTCATGCCTGGTGGACTCATCACACACACTCCCTCCATCACACACACACACACCCTCCATCACACACGCACACAACCTCCATCACACACACACCCTCCAACACACACACTCACACCCTCCATCATACACACACACACACACTCCATCTCACACACACACATCCTCCTTCTCTCTCACACACACCAACCATGTCTCTCTCTCTCACACACACACTCCATCACACAAGCACCCACCCAATCATCTCACACACACACACAACCTCCATCATACAAGCACCCACCCACCATCTCACACACACACACCAACCATCACCCCCACACACACCCTCCATCACACACACACACCCCATTCTATAACCAAACCTGGTCATGCATTTGCAACCCAACTCGGCACATTCTGCAAAACCCTCATACATATTAACATTACAGGGGACATCTGGATGACACCCTGTACTTGACTTCCTCCCAGGGCCCAGATACCCTGGAGCAATTAAGACGCATGGCTTTGCAGCTTTTCACAGAAAGAGGACGAGCAGGCTTTGCAAATGCAGAGATCCTCCATATTGTGACATACTTATTTGGCCAATATTATCATTCCCCTCTTTTATTATTCTATGATAACTAAAAAGACAAAAATAACCCCATTCTAGCCAGATATCCTAACATGAAGATGGTGATGTAATTTCTCAGAATTTCAAGGAGCTTCCCGAGTTTTCATGGGTGTAGCTCCATGATTCCTGTCTGATGAGTCTCCAGCTCCCGAGTTTTCATGGGAGTGAATCCCCTCCATCCATCCTGTCATGTGCATCTGTTTCGGACTCTTCAAGGAGTATGATATTTTCTAGGAGAATCTTAAACATAGTATCTTAAACATAGAACCACCCAACTCAGTATCCCGTACCTGCCTTTTCTCCATACCCCGTGATACCCTTAGCCACATGGGCCACATCTACCTCCCTCTTAAATATAGCCAGTGAACTGGCTTCAACTACCTCTGTTGCAGAGAATTCCACAGATTCACCATTCTGTGTGTGAAAAATGTTTTTCTCATCTTGATCCTAAAATACTTCCCCCTTGACCTTAAACTGTGACCCCTTGTTCTGGACTTCCCCAACATCAGGAACAATCTTCCTGCATCTAGCATTCCAACCCCTTAACAATTTTGTAGGTTCTATGAGATCCCCCCTCAATCTTCTAAATTCTAGCAAGTACAAGCCGAGTCTCTCCAGTCTTTCTTCATATGAAAGTCCTGACATCCCAGGAATCAGTCTGGTGAACCTTCTCTGTACTCCCTCTATGGCAAGAATGTCCTTCCTCAGATTAGAAGACCAAAACTGTATGCAATACTCCAGGTGTGGTCTCACCAAGACCCTGTACAACTGCAGTGGAACCTCCCTGCTCCTACTATAACCATATAACCATATAACAATTACAGCACGGAAACAGGCCATCTCGGCACTTCAAGTCCATGCCGAACAACTTTTTTCCCTTTGTCCCACCTGCCTGCACTCATACCATAACCCTCCATACCCTTCTCATCCATATGCCTATCCAATTTATTTTTAAATGATACCAACGAACCTGCCGCCACCACTTCCACTGGAAGCTCATTCCACACCGCTACCACTCTCTGAGTAAAGACGTTCCCCCTCATGTTACCCCTAAACCTCTGTCCCTTAATTCTAAAGTCATATCCTCTTGTTTGAATCTTCCCTATTCTCATAGGGAAAAGCTTGTGCACATCAACTCTGTCTATCCCTCTCATCATTTTAAAGACCTCTATCAAGTCCCCCCATAACCTTCTGCGCTCGAGAGAATAAAGACCTAACTTATTCAACCTATCTCTGTAACTTAGCTGTTGAAACCCAGGCAACATTCTAGTAAATCTCCTCTGTACCCTCTCTATTTTGTTGACATCCTTCCTATAATTAGGCGACCAAAATTGTACACCATACTCCAGATTTGGTCTCACCAATGCCTTGTACAATTTTAACATTACATCCCAGCTTCTATACTCAATGCTCTGATTTATAAAGGCTAGCATACCAAAAGCTTTCTTTACCACCCTATCTATATGAGATTCCACCTTCAAGGAACTATGCACGGTTATTTCCAGATCCCTCTGTTCAACTGTATTCTTCAATTCCCTACCGTTTACCATGTACGTCCTATTTTAATTTGTCCTGCCAAGGTGTAGCACCTCACATTTACCAGCATTAAACGCCATCTGCCATCTTTCAGCCCATTTTTCCAACTGGCCTAAATCACTCTGTAGACTTTGGAAATCCTCTTCATTATCCACAACACCCACTATCTTGGTATCATCTGCATACTTACTAATCCAATTTACCACCCCTTCATCCAGATCATTGATGTACATGACAAACAACAAAGGACCCAATACAGATCCCTGAGGCACCCCACTAGTTACCTGCCTCCAACCCGACAAACAGCCATCCACCATTACCCTCTGGCTTCTACCATTCAGCCACTGTTGAATTCATCTTGCTATTCCTGCATTTATACCCAACAGTTTAACCTTCTTAACCAACCTTCCATGAGGAACCTTGTCAAAGGCCTTACTGAAGTCCATATAGACAACATCCACTGCTTTACCCTCGTCAATTTCCCTATTAACCTCTTCAAAAAATTCAAGAAGATTAGTCAAACATGACCTTCCAGGCATAAATCCATGTTGACTGTTCCTAATTAGACCCTCTTTATCCAGATACTTATATATATTATCTCTAAGTATCTTTTCCATTAATTTGCCCACCACTGAAGTCAAACTAACTGGTCTATAATTGCTAGGTTTACTTTTAGAACCCTTTTTAAACAATGGAACAACATGCGCAGTACGCCAATCCTCGGGGACTATTCCCGCTTCTAATGACATTTGAAATATTTCTGTCATAGCCCCGACTATTTCTACACTAACTTCCCTCAATGTCCTAGGGAATATCCTGTCAGGACCTGGAGTCTTATCCACTTTTATATTTTTCAAAAGTGTCAGTACTTCTTTTACTTTGAAACTCATAGTATCCATAGCTACTCTACTAGTTTCCTTACCTCACATAATTCAATATCCTTCTCCTTGGTGAATACCGAAGAAAAGAAATTGTTCAATATCTCCCCCATCTCTTTTGGCTCTGCAGATAGCTGTCCACTCAGTCTCTCTAATGGACCAATTTTATCCCTTGTTATCCTTTTGCTATTAATATAGCTGTAGAAACCCTTAGGATTTACTTTCACCTTACTTGCCAAAGCAACCTCATATCTTCTTTTAGCTTTTCTAATTTCTTTCTTAAGGTTCTTTTTACATTCCTTATACTCCTCAAGCACCTCATTTACTTCATGCTGCCTATAATTATTGCAGATCTCCCTCTTTTTCCAAACAAGATGTCCAATTTCCCTTGAAAACCAGGGCTCTTTCCAATTTTTACTGGTTCCTTTCAACCGAACAGGAACATAAAGATTCTGTACTCTTAAAATGTCCCCTTTAAATGTCCTCCATTTCTCCTCTACATCTTTCCCATAAAACAAAATGTCCCAGTTCACTCCTTTTAAATCATCTCGCATCTCGTTAAAGTTAGCCTTTCTCCAATCAAAAATCTCAACCCTAGGCCCAGTTTTGTCCTTCTCCATAATTATATTGAAACTAATGGTATTGTGATCACCGGACCCGAAATGCTCCCCAACGCATACCTCCGCCACCTGTCCCGTCTCATTTCCTAACAGGAGGTCCAGCACTGCCCCTCCTCTAGTAGGCACCTCTATGTATTGCTGCAAAAAACTATCCTGCACACATTTTACAAACTCCAAACCATCCAGCCCATTTACAGAATGTGTTTCCCAGTCTATGTGTGGAAAGTTGAAATCTCCCACAATCACTACCTTGTGCTTACTACTAATATCTGCTATCTCTTTACATATTTGCTCTTCCAATTCTCGTTCCCCATTTGGCGGTCTATAATATACCCCTATAAGTGTGGCTACACCTTTCCCACTTCCCAGTTCCACCCAAATAGACTCCCTAGATGAGCCCTCCAATCTATCCTGCCAAAGCAATGCTGTAATATCTTCCCTGACTAGCAATGCAACACCTCCAATTCTATCACACCTGAAGCAACGAAATCCTGGAATATTTAGTTTCCAATCACAGCCCTCCTGCAACCATGTTTCACTGATCGCCACAACATCATACTTCCAGGTGTCTATCCAGACTCTAAGCTCATCCACCTTTCTTACAATGCTCCTAGCATTAAAATATGCACATTTAAGAAACCCCCCATCTCTTATTCTCTGTTTATTTCCTTTTTTTTCTTTCTCCTCTTGTGTCCGAGTGCTTCTCTTTTCTGCTTCCTGCCTCCCATTCTGTCTACTAGCTTTTGCTATTTGCATCCCTTGCCCCAACCATTCTAGTTTAAAGTCTCCCCAGTGGCCTTTGCAAATTTCCCCGCCAGGATATTGGTCCCTGTCAGGTTCAAGTGCAACCCATCCTTTCTGTACAGGTCCCACCTACCCCAAAAGAAGTCCCAATGATCCAGAAACTTGAATCCCTGCCCTCTGCACCAGTCTTTCAGCCAAGCATTTGTCCTCCACCTTGCTCCATTTCTACTCTCACTGTCACGTGGCACAGGCAGTAAAACTGAGATTGTTACCTTTTTGGTCCTTTTCCTCAACTCTCCTCCCGTCCTTAAATCCTCCCTTCAGGACCTCTTCCCTTTTTTTACGTATGTCATTGGTACCTATATGTACCACGACCTCAGGCTCCTCTCCCTCTGATTTGAGGATATCTTGGACACGTCTAGACACGTCCAAGACCTTGGCACCAGGGAGGCAGACCACCATCCTGGTCTCCCGACTGCGTCCACAGAATCGCCTATCCGACCCCCTAACAATAGAGTCCCCAATTACTATTGCCCTCTTTTTTTCCCTACCTTTCGGAGCAACAGGGCCGGTCTCTGTGCTGAAGGCCCTTCCGCTGTCGCTACCCCCGGGTAGGCTGTCACCCCCATCCATACTCAAACAGGAGTACTTATTTGCCAGGTGTACTGACATTGGAGTACTCACTCGTTCATGCCTCTGCCCCTTGCCCTTCCTTAGCGTGACCCACATGTTTCTCTCCTGTGGTTTTGGAGTAACCACCTCCCTATAACTCTCCTCTATCACCTTTTCACTCTCCCTGACCAGGCAGAGGTCATCGAGCTGCTGCTCCAGGGTCCTAATACGGTCCCTTAGGAGCCCCATCTCTCTGCACCTGATGCAGATGTGGACGTCAAGAGGGCCATCTGACACCATGACCTCCCACATCTGACATGCAGTACAGTACACTGCTCTGGCTGACATTCTCTCGCCTTACCCTGGATCCGATACCAGTATAATATAATAGAAACTGCTGTGAGAAATCAGCAGGTATCTGACTCAAACAGCTGCTCCCAACTTGACCTTTAACCTACACCTTTATTATACAAACCAAAAGCACTGTACCTTTACTCACCCCCTGTACCTTTACTAACCCACTGTACCTTTACTCACCCCCTGTACCTTTACTAACCCCCTGTACCTTTACTAACCCTCTGTACCTTTACTAACCCCCTGTACCTTTACTAACCCCCTGTACCTTTACTAACCCCCTGTACCTTTACTAACCCCCTGTATCTTTACTAACCCCCTGTACCTTTACTAACCCCCTGTACCTTTACTCACCCACTGTACCTTTACTCACCCCCTGTACCTTCACTAACCCCCTGTACCTTTACTAACCCACTGTACCTTTAACCAGAAAGCAGAAATACTAACCAGAGGTTCCACCCAATCAGCTACTTCCTCTAGTCTGCTGCCACCAATCAGCGGCTTCCACCAGAAACCTCCCTATTCAGTATGGAATGTTCCGGATTTCGGTAAGCCCCTGACCCTCCTCCACTCGCTCCAACGGTCCCGGGCCTCTGCCTGAACAAGCCCCGCGCTGGATTTATGTACTCACCGCTCCTGACCCTCCTCCACTCGCTCCAACGGTCACGGGCCTCTCAAATCCTTTTGCTATGAATGCTAACATACCGTTCGCTTTCTTCACTGCCTGCTGCACCTACGTGCCTACTTTCAATGACTGGTGTACCTTGACACCCAGGTCTCGTTGCATCTCCCCTTTTCCTAATCGGCCACTAGTCTACTTTCCTGCTTTTGCCACCAAAGTGGATAACCTCACATTTATCCACTTTATACTACATCTGCCATGCATTTGCCCACTCACCCAGCCTATCCAAGTCGCCTTGCAGCCTCCAAGCATCCACCTCACAGCTATCACTGCCCTCCAGCTCGTGTCATTCACATCCCAAGTCCAGGACTGTTCCTTGCGGTACCCCATTAGTCACTGCCTGCCATTCTGAAATGGACCGTTTTACTCCTATTCTTGCCTCCTGTCTGCCAGCCAGTTCTCTATCCGCATCAATACTGAATTACCAATACCGTGTACTTTAAGTTTGTATACCAATCTCTTATGTGGGACCTTGTCGAAAGTCTTCTGAAAGTTCAGATTTAACACATCCACTGGTTCTCCCTTATACACTCTACTAGTTACATCCTCGAAAAACTCTATAAGATTTGTCAGACATGATTTACCTTTCGTAAATCTGTGCTGACTTTGTCCAATCATTTCACCACTTTCCAAATGTGCTGCTATCCCATCTTTAATAACTGACTCTACCAGTTTCCCCACTACCGATGTTAGACCAATTGGCCTGTAATTCCCCGTTTTCTCTCTCCCCCCATTTAAAAAATGGGGTTACATTAGCTACCCCCCAATCATCAGGAACTTCTCCAGAATCTAAAGAGTTTTGAAAAATTATCACTAATGCATCCACTATTTCTGAGGCTACTTCCTTACGTACTCTGAGATGCAGCCTATCTGGCCCTGGGGATTTATCGGCCTTTAATCCATTCAATTTACCTAACACCACTTCCCAGCTAACCTGGATTTCACTCAGTTCCTCCATCTCATTTGACCCCCGGTCCCCTGCTATTTCTGGCAGATAATTTTGTTTTCCTTAGTGAAGACAAAACCAAAGTAATTACTCAATTGGTCTGCCATGTCCTTGTTCCCCATGATCAATTCACCCGTTTCTGACTGCAAGGGACTTACATTTGCTTTAACTAATCTTTTTCTCTTCGCATATCTATAAAAACAGTCAGTTTTTATGTTCCCTGCCAATTTACTTTCATAATCTATTTTCCCTTTCCCAATTAAGACCGTTGTTCTCCTCTGCTGGACTGAATTTCTCCCAGTCCTCTGGTAGGCTGCTTTTTCTGGCTAATTTGTATGCTTCATCGTTTGTTTTGATACTATCCCTGATTTCCTTTGTAATCCACGGATGAACTACCTCCCCTGATTCATTCTTTTGCCAAACTGGGATGAACAATTGTTGTAATTCATCCATGCAGTCTTTAAATGCCTTCCATTGCACATCCACCGCCAACCCTTTAAGAATCAATTGCCAGTCTATCTTGGCCAATTCACGTCCCATACCCTCAAAGTTACCTTTCTTTAAGTTCAGAACCCTTGTTTCTGAATAAATTATGTCACTCTTCATCCTAATGAAGAACTGAACCATATTATGGTTACACTTGCCCAAGGAGTCACACACAACAAGGCTACTAACTAACCATTCCTCATTACTCAATACCCAGTCTAGAATAGTGTTACGACTCCCGAAGGCAGGTTCCTCAGAATCGCGTAACAAATCAAAACCAGGGTCAAGTTTAAGATAAAAAACTGTCTTTAATTTTGTTAAACTAAGACAAAACCTAAACCTGATTTAAAACAACACAGTCTGGGACCAGAATCGGCTAAGAAATAATATATAAGTGTGCTCCAGCCAGTCTCTCAATGGGCCGTCGGACTGAAGACTCTAATCCTGCTTACATAGACATAACCCTGCAACCAAAATACCCGAAAACTCTCAGGTCATCCCTTCCGTCCCAATACAACATTAATTTACAAATATAGGCGACAAATATACAAAGTGCTCTGCCATGCGGCCAGGCCTCCTGCAGCTCAGACTGGCACCTCTTCCTTAAGGGATCTAGCATGCAGAGAGAAATAATTCTGGAGCTTCTGCCTTTTAAGCTCCTGATGAGTCACCTGACGTAGCTTGGGCAATTGGGTACAGAAGCTCTTAACCCCTTGATTCCTCGCTTCCAGCCACGGCCTGCAGAGAAACAGAAAGATAAGTACATAGCTTTGGGGGGGGGGGGGGGGGGGGGGTTGAAGTACCTAACACCCCCACCCAAAGATACTGAATAAGCTTCGTAAGAAACTATTCAGTAACAAAGGAACTTGCCAATATCCTTTTAGCAAGTCCAACTTAGACACAAATGGTTACCTCCCACATGATCCACGCAATCCTCCATCCATGGAAGAGGATAGCAATCCGGCTTAGTTACAGCATTCACCTTCCGAAAGTCCGTGCAAAACCTGTCCTCCACATTAGCCTTCATAGCCAGTAGACATGGAGAACTCCACGGACTACAACTAGGTTCAGCAATTGCATGCTGCAGCATATAGTCAACCTGACCTCTTAGATGATGACGCTTGTCAAGATTGACCCGATACGGGTGCTGTTTAATTGGCGCAGCACCGGCCACGTCAATGTCATGCTGCAGCACAGATGTCTGAGAAGGCACATCCGAGAACAGTGACCCATTTGACCCCACCAAAGCAAGCAGATCATCCCGCTGACTTTCAGACAAATGCGACAACCGCAAGGGAAGCGACTCCAAAGCTTCAGAGTTGCACAGCTTTCCCTGCGTCACTGCCACAGACAACCGTGCCTCACCCACATCACCACCCGTGTCAGGGGGCAGCACTACTACAGCCAAAACTGGCTTAGACAAAACCGAAGGAAGCAGGTCCTCCCCATCAACCCGTACATGCTCCTGCTCATGGTACTGCTTCAGCATGTTGACATGACAGAGCTGAGTCTTATGCATCTCATCAGGGGTACCAATAACATAACCCCTTGCACCAACCTTCTTAACCACCTGATAGGGACCACTATACCGAGCCTACAGACTTGGAACCAGGAACAAACACAACACCAGGACCTTGTCTCCTGGAGGAAAATTCCTACTAGAAGCCTTCCTGTCGAACCAGCCCTTCATCCTAGACTGAGCAGAAGCAAGATTACCCATTGCCAGTTCACATGCCCTCCGCAGTCCAGACCTAAAAGTACAGACGTGGTCTAAAATACTACGTTTTGAATTCTCCTGCAACCATTTCTCCTTCAGGACCCTCAATGGACCACGAACAGTATGCGCGAACACCAGGTCAGCAGGACTGAAACCTAAAGACTCCTGCATGCCCTCATGCACCGCAAACATAACTAGATGTACCCCCTCATCCCAGTCTTTTTCAAACTCCAGGCAGTAAGTCCTCAACATAGATTTCAAAGTCTGGTGAAAGCGCTCGAGAGCTCCCTGGCTCTAAGGATGATACACACTGGAGTGACAATGCTCAATATCCAACAACTTCAATACCTGACCAAAAACCTTTGACATGAAGTTGGAACCTTGGTCGCTCTGCACAACCTTGGGCAAACCGAACAACGAAAAAAACTTAGTGAGAGACTTCACAATGGCAGGGGAGTTATGTTACGCAAAGGGACCACCTCCGGAAAGCGGGTAGATGCACACATAATTGTCAATAAAAACTTGTTGCCCACCCTTGTCTGAGGTAGATGACCCACACAATCAACTAGAATCCGTTCAAACGGCTCCCCGACCACAGGGATTGGATATAAAGGTGCCAGAACAATTGATTGGTTCGGCTTTCCTGCCACCTGGGTATATTGAACCATTAGCTCAAAGCGTGAGATTATATCCTGAAATATATGGGTACGAAACTAGAGAAACTGAAAATAAAATCTCCTTATATGCTGATGATGTATTACTTTATATTACAAAACCGGAAATTAGTATTTTAAATGTATTAAATTCAATAACTGAATTTAGCTCGTAGGATATAGTATTAATTGGAACAAAAGTGAACTTATGCCAATAATGGTAAATAACGTACATACATTACAACAATATCCTTTTAAGATAGCAAAAGAAAAAATCAAATATCTTGGAATTCACGTAACAAAAATATATGATTCTTTATTTAAATCTAATTTCCCACCCTTACTGAATAACCTAAATAAGAATATTTTATATTGGAAACAATTACCTATTTCAATGTTGGGTAGAATTAATGCAATAAAAATGATTTTCCTTCCACAAATACTATATATTTTCCAATTGACCAATATACCTTCCTAAAAACTTTTTTTAAAACGTTGACTCCATAGTCACCAATTTTATCTGGGAATATAAGAGTCATAGAATAAATAAAAAAACACTTATGCAAATCAAAAATAAATGGAGGTCTAGCATTGCCAAATTTTATGTTTTATTACTGGGCAGTTAGTATTAAAAATATGATTTTTTGGCTGGATGAATTAGATAAACAACCAAATTGGTTAAAAATGAAAAAAGAAGATTGTTCACCTTTTGACATCAGCTCGATTTTATTTGCCAATGCTAAACTAGGTAAGAAAACCTATAAAGAAAACCCTATAATAGAGAGTGGGATACGTATCTGGAAACAACTTAAGAAAACATTAAAATTGGAATGTACACCACTAGCTCTCCCCATTGTAAACAATGTTACATTTAAACCTTCAATGATGGACAAAGGTTTTTCTACAATAGAAAAATTATGGAATTAATAGGATGGGCGATCTTTACAGGGAAATCTCCTTTCTTTCATTTCAAGAATTACAACAAATTTATGGATTACATCCAAAAGATTATTTTAGATATTTACAAATCAGAGACTATGTAAAATCAAACACACAGGAAATTAGAAATAGAAAGGCAGAAATTTTAGATGAATGTCTAAATAAACATCCAAATACAGAAAAATTGATATCATATATTTATAATATTTTATTAGAAAACGATGTACCAATGACAGAAACATATAGGCAATCATGGGAAAACGAATTAGGTCAAACAATTAGACCAGAAATATGGAATGAAAGTTTACAACATATACACCACTGTTCATTAAATGCTAGACACACTTTGATACAATTTAAAGTACTACATAGATTACATTATTCAAAATCAAAATTACATAGAATTTTTTTCAAATATACCAGCCATATGCGATAAATGTCAACACTTAGAAGCTAATTTAACGCACTCATTCACAAACTGTATGAAAATTACTAACTTTTGGGCAGAAATTTTTAAGATAATTTTGAATGTTGTTAATACAAATTTGCTTCCTGACTCAAAATTAATAATATTTGGAACTTTAGAAACAGATCAATTAATACCAATAAATCAAATAATTTTTATCGATTACAGTTTAATAATTGGGAAAAAACTAATATTGAAATTTTGGAAAGGTCCTACATCCCCCATAATCAAAATGTGGATCACTGGAATGTCGGAGACACTTCATCTGGAAAGATTAAGACTTGTCCTTCTGGGCAAGTTGGATCATTTCAGAGGGATATGGTCTCCATTTATTGAATATTTAAAGGGTCAAAATGGTTCGGTACGAGAACCTGACTGATGCCTGAACGAAGAAATAGATGAAGATTTACATATAATAACCCATGGATATATCTCCAATGATGTATAAATTGCTTAATACTTCATTCATCTTTCTGAATCTCTATTTTTATTTTATTTTTCTCTTTTACTTCCTATCTATATTAAAAATGAAAAACTCATAAGGTACAAATTATAAATAAATGTTAATATTAATAATATTAAGAATGTATATGACATGTATATTCATATCTTGATATGTACTTACTTCTAATAAAAATATTTAACAAAAAAAAAGATACGGTCATACGTCTTCTTGACCTCCAAATGTCCACCCAGATGTCCATCATGAGCCAAACTGAGTATCTCATCCCTATACTGACGAGGTATCACAATCTGATCAACCACACTCCAATCATCATGCCCTGACATATCCAAGGGATACCACTTTCGCATCAGTAAGCCATTCCTCAGAAAATACCCCTTTGCTATGGAATCCATATCCCACTCAGGCACCGCGCTGTCGATAGATCCGATGAACCTGGATCATTCTTTTGCTCCTCAACCAGCCGGTCACGTGACAGCGACACCGGCACATTTTCAGACAAGACCCCATCATGAGATGTAGAAACACCCTTCACAACAAAGGATCCATCATCCTGATCCCAAAAATGCTCTCACTCAGGTCCACTACATCTTCAAACTTTGCCTGGCTCTTAACCATAACCCTTGTGACAGCACAAGCTGTGAAGACCATCGGATGCTGCATAGCCAATCTATCAGGACTCTGCACCACCGGAACAGCCGTCACCTCAGGAGTAATGAAAACTCTACCTCCTGCCAAGTCATTCCCCAAAATCACAGAAACTCCCGCAACGGGAAAACACGGCCGTAACCCAACAGTTACCCGGCCTGAAACTAACTCAGACTCGAGATTCACGGTATGCAAAGGCACTACCATGTCCTCCAACCCAAATTCTACCACAGAGGCACTGGACCCAACTGATGACTCAGCAGAAAATGGCAGTACACTATCCAATATAAAGGACTTAGTAGCACCAATATCACGCAAGATGGATACTGGAACTCTATGACCCCCATCCTCTAGAGAAACAAAACCTTTCGTGATGATTCCTACACTCATCAGACGCAGGCATCCCAGGAACCACAGGTGCTTTTTGTGTACCAACCAAAACACAGGCTTTGCATTTTTCTTGAGCAGGACGGGACATGACCTTACGATGTGCCCGCTCCCTTTACAATAGTAGCACACAAGGACCTTCCTTAGTCCTGAGACCTCTGTCAAACTTATCAGCTCGGACCTCCCCCTGTATCACTGTGCTGACACTTGCAGGCACAGAAACAGCTTTGACACTGCCACCGGCGACACCACCACGATTAACCGGCCGTGCACCAAAACTATTGGATCGCCCAACAAACTCAGTTTTATGAGTCAATACATACTCATCTGCTAACACCGCGGCCTTAGACACCTCCGTCACCTTCTGCTTATTAAGGTAAGTAGCAACCTCTCAGGGAGACAGTTCTTAAAGTCTTCCATAATCATCAAGGCCCGCAGCAGATTAAAATCCTTCACTCCTTGAGAAGTGCACCACCTGTCAAAAAGTGCCTCCTTCTCCCAAGCAAACTCCACATAAGTCTGACTAGCCAACTTCCTAAAGCACCAGAACTTCTGCCGGTACCCCTCTGGAACTAATTCACAAGCCCTTAATACCGTAGACTTCTCACACTCATAGTCCCGACTGTTGTCAACAGATAAAGACGAGTACACCTCCCGTGCTTTACCCACAAGGACACACTGCAATAGCAAGGCCCACATGTCCCTAGGCCACTTCAAGGACGAAGCCACCCATTCAAACACTGCAAAATAGTTGTCCACATCCTTCTCATTAAACGGGGGAACCAGGCGGATGTTCTTGCTCATATCCAACTCCCTTTCCCCAGAAGGAACTCGGGAAATCAATTCCTTCTCCCGCAGGTCAAGGCATCTCATCTCAAGCATGAGCTCTCTCTCGCTTAAGTCCTTCTCCTTTTTCCTTCCATGCTCTAATTGGAGCCTGAGCTCTTTCTCTCTTAAGTCCCTCTCCTCCTTTTGCATTTCAAGCTCTTTCTCTCTTGAGGCTAACTCCTTCAATTGAATGGGGTCCCCCATTTCCTGACCAGGCTGTGTAGAAGCTAGAGGACTTTCTTCCTCAGCAGGCAATACCCCACTCCTCTTCAACT
The DNA here is from genome assembly GCA_963514005.1 of Raja brachyura. Next base: position 830,345 of record OY740796.1, on the reverse strand, counting down.
CAGACCATACCCCTCCATTCCCTTCCCGTCCATATACCTATCCACTTTACTTTTAAATGTTAAAATCGATCCTGCCTCCACCACTTCTGCTGGAAAATCATTCCACACAGCCACCACTCTCTGAGTAAAGAAGTTCCCCCTCATGTTACCCCTAAACTTCTGTCCCTTAATTCTCATGTCATGCCATCCTGTTTGAATCTTCCCTACCCTCAATGGGAAAAGCTTATCCAAGTCAACTCTGTCTATCCCTTTCATCATTTTAAAGACCTCAATCAAGTCCCCCCTTAACCTTCTGCGCTCCAAAGAATAAAGACCCAACTTGTTCAACGTTTCTCTGTAACTTAGTTGCTGGAACCCAGGCAACATTCTAGTAAATCTCCTCTGTACTTTCTCTATTTTGTTGACATCCTTCCTATAATTAGGCGACCAAAATTGTATACCATACTCCAGACTATACTATAGCTGTCTGCCAACACTAACAACTGCTCCTTCGTACATTTGTCAAACGACTCCTCACTAGGAGCATTGATAAAGTCATCCACTTTAAACTCCATCTCAAATGTCAGGACCAAAGCACCAGCCAAACCCTGGGCACAAATGTCACCACAATTGGAAGAGAAAAAAAAATCCCCTCACAACACAGACTTCCTCAGTCACCAAAAGCCTACCAAAAAAACCCCAAACTGTCTAGGGTCCTCAAAGCTTAGGACGAGCCCTCATTTTGTTATGACTCCCGAAGGCAGGATCCTCAGAGTCGGGTAACAAATCAAAACCAGGGTGAAGTTCAAGATAAAAAAGCAGTCTTTAATTTTGTTAAACTACGACAAAAGCCAAACCAGATTTAAAACAACACGGTCAGGGACCAGAATCGGCTAATAAAATAATATATAAGTGTGCTCCAGCCAGCCTGTCAATGGGCTGTCAGACTGAAGACTCTAATCCTGCCTATATAGACATAACCCTGCAACCAAAATACCCAAAAACTCTCAGATCGTCCCTACCGTCCCAATACAACATTAATTTGCAAATATAGGCGACAAATATACAAAGTGCTGAGCCATGCGGCCAGGCCTCCTGCTGCTCAGACTGGCACCTCTTCCTTCAGGGATCTAGCACGAAGAGAGAGAGAATTCTGGGAGTCACCTGACGTAGCTTGGCCAATCGGGTACAAAAGCTCTTAACTCCTTGATTCCTGGCTTCCAGTCATGTCCTGCAGAGAAACAGAAAGGTAAGTACATAGCATTCACCAGGGGGTTGGGGGGGCGTGGGGGGTGGAGGGGGGGGGGGGGGAGAGGTACCTAACAAAGAGCCTGTTCTCTCGTTGGTTCCTCAACATGTTAGTTTAGAAAACTATCCTGCATACATTCCAATAAATCCTCTTCCTCAGCACCTCTCCCATTTTAATTCACCCAATCTATATGTAGATTGAAGTCACCCATTATAACTGTTTTACCTTTATTGCATGCATTTCTAATTTTCTGTTTGATGCCATCCCCAACTCCACTACTACTGTTCGGTGGCCTGTACACAACTCCCACTAGTGTTTTCTGCTCCTTAGTGTTTCGCAGCTCTACCCATATCGAGTCCACATCCTCCAAGTTAATGTCCTTCCTTTCTAATGCGTTAATCTCCTCTCTAAGCAGCAACGCTACTCTACCTCCTTTTCCTTTCTGTCTATCCCTCTTGAATATTGAATATCCCTGGATGTTCAGCTCCCAGCCATGTCTCTGTGATCTATATCATAGTCATTAATAGCTATCTGCACATTCAAGTCATGCACCTTATTACGAATGCTCCTTGCATTGAGACACAAAGCCTTCATGCTTGTTTTTACAACACTGTTACCTCTTATGCAATTATGTTGAAAAGTGGCCCTTTTTGATTTTTGCCCTGGATTTGTCTGCCTGCCAATTTTCCTGTTCACCTTGGTACCTATTGCTTCTACCCTCATTTTACACCCCTCTGTCTCGCTGCTCACACATTTAAGAAACCCACCACCTCTTTATTATTTTTTTCTTCTTTCCCCCCTACATGTTGGGTCTGAGTGCTTCCCTTCTCGGCCTCCAGCCTCACACACTGTCTACTAGCTTTCTCTATTTGAGTCCATCCCCCCAACTGTTCTAGTTTAAAGTGCCCCAGTAGCCTTTGCAAATCTCCCCGCTAGGATATTGGTCCCCTCGGGTTCAAGTGCAACCCGTCCTTTTTGTACAGGTCATACCTTCCCCAATAGAGGTCCCAATGATCCAGAAACTTAAATCCCTGCCCCCTGCACCAGTCCTTCAGCCACGCATATATCCTTCACCTCGCTCCATTCCTACTCTCACTGTCCACATCAATACTGAACACCCAATACCGTGTACTTTAAGTTTGCATACTAATCTCTTATGTGAGGCCTTGTCGAAATCCTTCTGAAAGTTCAGATAAAACACATCCACTGGTTCTCCCTTATCCGCTCTACTAGTTACATTCTCTAAAAATTCTATGAAATTCGTCAGACATGATTTACCTTTCTTAAATCCATGCTGACTTTGTCCAATGATTTCACCACTTTCCAAATGTGTTGCTATCCCATCTTTAATAACTGACTCTACCAGTTTCCCCACTACCGATGTTAGACTAACTGGTCTGTAATTCCCCATTTTCTCTCTCCATCCCTTTTTAAAAAGTGGGGTTACATTAGCTACCCTCCAATCCTCAGGAACTACTCCAGAATCTAAAGAGTTTTCAAAAATTATCACTAATGCATCCACTATTCCTGGGGCTACTTCCTTAAGTACTCTTGGATGCAGCCTATCTGACCCTGGGGATTTATTGGCCTTTAATCCATTCAATTTACCTAACACCACTTCCTGGCTAAGTTGGATTTCACTCAGTTGCTTCATCTCATTTGCCCCCGGTCAAATTAAACAAAATAAGTTAACAGCCTACTCTTCCACTGATACTCTTGCAGTGGTGGAGATGCACCCATGCATTTCTTCCTTCTACCTTCACTACTGTTAGAGTTGTTAGGAGAACCTGGCAAGATCCTGCCCAGCGAACCTCCAACCCTTTCCTTACCCAGTTATTTAATAGTTTCCAGACCCCACTTTAGTAGAAGCAGTCAACAAAGGCAACTCACCATACGCTGCTCTCACCCTATAATGTGATTCTCTCAGAGCTCGAGTCAAAAACAGAATGTAGTCTGTCTTCTCCTCAGTCATACGATGGGAATTTATAATTTTGTCTAGATTTCACAGCAGGCGTGACTCACATTTGAAATTAAGTTATGGGAAGTCATTTAATCCAACAAATTCCACTCTCTGCCTTCAATTTAGCTAATTTAGTTTTCAGGGTTTGGTTTTACCTTTCTACAAGTTCAGCAGCCTGTGGTCGGTAAACACAGTGTAATTGCTGCTGGATGCCCAGCTGTTCACAAAACTCTTTATTAACTTGCCTAATAAAATGTGGACCATTGTCTGAACTAAGTCGAATAGGGATGCCAAATCTAGGGAAAATTTCTTTCACTATCACCTTGACAACAGTAATCGCTTTGACATCAAGGGTTGGATAAGCTTCGATCCACCTGCTGAATACATTGACCATGTCAAGTACAAATCGGTATCCCTGGCACCTTTCTAACTTGATGTCATCCATTTGTAATGTCTCAAAAGGGCCCATGGGCAACAGTGTTTTATCATCTCCACAACCTACTCCTTTTCCAGGATTTTATTTCTGGCAAATTGGACTTACTTTTTGAGCTAATGTTTCTAACCTTGGATGCCACCAAGTAGCCAAAGGAGTGTCTCCTACTGCTCTTGCAATGCAATGAGTTGCATAGTGCATGGGCTCCGCAACCCACACTGCCAGAGGATCTGTCATGTAAATTTGCCCTGCTGGAGTGGTCCAGAATCCTGTCGTATAATCCAGTGTACACCCAAGTTGCTTCCATCGTTCTTTACCCCTTTTAATACCAATATAGTTACCAAAAAAAATATTTAAAAAATGAGACTGTGATATTCAAAACTTCATATGGGACTATAAATCACACATATTTCAAAGAAAACCTTTGTGTAAATCTGACACTCCCTAACTTGTTGTATTACTATTGGGCAGTGAATATTAAAAATATAATCTATTAGTTGGACAGTTCTGCCCAACAAGTAGATTAGATAAGAATGGAGAAAGAGGACTGTTCCCCTTATAATATAGGAGAGCTCCTTCTTTCCTCAATGAAACTGAACAATATAATATACTAGATTAAGTTGCACCCATTGGGTCCCATGTTCACACTGGAGGGCTGGTCCCCCGACGCAATATTCCACCTCTCCACCATTTCCAATATTGGTGGCCAGTGGGGGGGGCTTTCTGGAGCGTTGGTATGGGTTCTTGGGGTGGCTGCTCAGTCCCTCAAGCGTGATGTGCTGGCAGCTCACTCGCCGCTGGTTGGCTGGCAGTTGACTCATGGATATTTGTTGAAATTACATTTCAAGCAGGGTGCAAGTCACCAAATTCAAATCAATTTAACTACCATTTCAAGCAGCGTGCAAGGCCACCAAATTCAAGTGCAGTTTCCTACCACTTCAAGCGGGGTGCAAGGATACCAAATTCAAATGCAGTTTCCTATCACTTCAAGCAGTGTGCAAGGCCACCGAATTCAAGTGTAGTTTCCAACCACATCAAGCAGGGTGCAAGGACACCAAATTCAGTGCAGTTTCATACCATTTGCAGGCCCGGGACCGTTGGAGCGAGTGGAGGAGGGCCAGGGGCGGTGAGTACATAAATCCAGCGCGGGGCTTGTTCAGGCAGAGACCCGGGACCGTTGGAGCGAGTGGAGGAGGGTCAGGGGCGGTGAGTACATAAATCCAGCGCAGGGCTTGTTCAGGCAGAGGCCGGGGACCGTTGGAGCGAGTGGAGGAGGGTCAGGGGCGGTGAGTACATAAATCCAGCGCGGGGCTTGTTCAGGCAGAGGCCGGGGACCGTTGGAGCGAGTGGAGGAGGGTCAGGGGCGGGAGTACATAAATCCAGCGCGGGGTTTGTTCAGGCAGAGGCCGGGGACCGTTGGAGCGAGTGGAGGAGGGTCAGGGGCGGGAGTACATAAATCCAGCGCGGGGTTTGTTCAGGCAGAGGCCCGGGACCGTTGGAGCGAGTGGAGGAGGGTCAGGAGTGGTGAGTAGATAAATCCAGCGCGGGGCTTGTTTTTACAGAGGCCCGGGACCGTTGGAGCGAGTGGAGGTGGGTCAGGGGCGGTGAGTACATAAATCCAGCGCGGGGCTTGTTCAGGCAGAGGCCCGGGACTGTTGGAGCGAGTGGAGGAGGGTCAGGAGCGGTGAGTAGATAAATCCAGCGCGGGGCTTGTTCAGGCAGAGGCCCGGGACCGTTGGAGCGAGTGGAGGAGGGTCAGGAGCGGTGAGTACATAAATCCAGCGCGGGGCTTGTTCAGGCAGAGGCCCGGGACCGTTGGAGCGAGTGGAGGAGGGTCAGGAGCGGTGAGTACATAAATCCAGCGCGGGGCTTGTTCAGGCAGAGGCCCGGGACCGTTGGAGCGAGTGGAGGAGGGTCAGGAGCGGTGAGTAGATAAATCCAGCGCGGGGCTTGTTCAGGCAGAGGCCCGGGACCGTTGGAGCGAGTGGAGGAGGGTCAGGAGCGGTGAGTACATAAATCCAGCGTGGGGCTTGTTCAGGCAGAGGCCCGGGACCGTTGGAGCGAGTGGAGGAGGGTCAGGAGCGGTGAGTACATAAATCCAGCGCGGGGCTTGTTCAGGCAGAGGCCCGGGACCGTTGGAGCGAGTGGAGGAGGGTCAGGAGCGGTGAGTACATAAATCCAGCGCGGGGCTTGTTCAGGCAGAGGCCCGGGACCATTGGAGCGAGTGGAGGAGGGTCAGGAGCGGTGAGTACATAAATCCAGCGCGGGGCTTGTTCAGACAGAGGCCCGGGACCATTGGAGCGAGTGGAGGAGGGTCAGGAGCGGTGAGTACATAAATCCAGCGTGGGGCTTGTTCAGGCAGAGGCCCGGGACCGTTGGAGCGAGTGGAGGAGGGTCAGGAGCGGTGAGTACATAAACCCAGCGCGGGGCTTGTTCAGGCAGAGGCCCGGGACCGTTGGAGTGAGTGGAGGAGGGTCAGGAGCTTACCCAAATCCGGAACATTCCATACTGAATAGGGAGGTTTCTGGTGGAAGCTGCTGATTGGTGGAAGCAGACTGGCGGAAGCAGCTGATTGGGTGGAGCCTCTGGTTAGTATTTCTGCTTTCTGGTTAAAGGTACAGTGGGTTAGTAAAGGTACAGTGGGTGAGTAGAGGTACAGTGGGTGAGTAGAGGTACAGTGGGTTAGTAAAGGTACAGGGGGTTAGTAAAGGTACAGGGGGTTAGTAAAGGTACAGGGGGTTAGTAAAGGTACAGTGGGTTAGTAAAGGTACAGTGGGTTAGTAAAGGTACAGGGGGTTAGTAAAGGTACAGGGGGTTAGTAAAGGTACAGTGGGTGAGTAGAGGTACAGTGGGTGAGTAGAGGTACAGTGGGTGAGTAAAGGTACAGGGGGTTAGTAAAGGTACAGTGGGTGAGTAGAGGTACAGTGGGTGAGTAGAGGTACAGTGGGTTAGTAAAGGTACAGGGGGTTAGTAAAGGTACAGGGGGTTAGTAAAGGTACAGTGGGTTAGTAAAGGTACAGTGGGTTAGTAAAGGTACAGGGGGTTAGTAAAGGTACAGGGGGTTAGTAAAGGTACAGTGGGTTAGTAAAGGTACAGTGGGTGAGTAAAGGTACAGTGCTTTTGGTTTGTACAATAAAGGTGTAGGTTAAAGGTCAAGAGGGAGCAGCTGTTTGAGTCAGATACCTGCTGATTTCTCACAGAAGTTTCCATTATATTATACTGGTATCAGATCCAGGGTAAGGCGAGAGAATGTCAGCCAGAGCTGTGTACTGTACTGCATGTCAGATGTGGGAGGTCATGGTGTCGGATGGCCCTCTTGACGTCCACATCTGCATCAGGTGCAGAGAGATGGGGCTCCTAAGGGACCGTATTAGGATCCTGGAGCAGCAGCTCGATGACCTCTGCCTGGTCAGGGAGAGTGAAGAGGTGATAGAGGAGAGTTATAGGGAGGTGGTCACTCCAGAACCACAGGAGAGAAACATGTGGGTCACGCTAAGGAAAGGCAAGGGACAGAGGCATGAACGAGTGAGTACTCCAATGTCAGTACACCTGGCAAATAAGTACTCCTGTTTGAGTACGGATGGGGGTGACAGCCTACCCGGGGGTAGCGACAGCGGACGGGCCTTCAGCACAGAGACCGGCCCTGTTGCTCTGAAAGGTAGGGAAAAAAAGAGGAGGGCAATAGTAATTGGGGACTCTATTGTTAGGGGGTCGGATAGGCGATTCTGTGGACGCAGTCGGGAGACCAGGATGGCGGTCTGCCTCCCTGGTGCCAAGGTCTTGGACGTGTCTAAACGTGTCCAAGATATCCTCAAATCAGAGGGAGAGGAGCCTGAGGTCGTGGTACATATAGGTACCAATGACATAGGTAAAAAAAGGGAAGAGGTCCTGAAGGGAGGATTTAAGGACTTGGGAGGAGAGTTGAGGATAGGACCAAAAAGGTAACAATCTCAGGATTACTGCCTGTGCCACGTGACAGTGAGAGTAGAAATGGAGCAAGGTGGAGGATAAATGCTTGGCTGAAAGACTGGTGCAGAGGGCAGGGATTCAAGAAATTTGAAAAAGGCCACTGGGGAGACTTTAAACTAGAATGGTTGGGGCAAGGAATGCAAATAGCAAAAGCTAGTAGACAGAATGGGAGGCAGAAAGCAGAAAAGGGAAGCACTAAGACACAAGAGGAGAAAGAAAAAAAAGGAAATAAACAGAGAATAAGAGATGGGGGGTTTCTTAAATGTGCATATTTTAATGCTAGGAGCATTGTAAGAAAGGTGGATGAGCTTAGAGTCTGGATAGACACCTGGAAGTATGATGTTGTGGTGATCAGTGAAACATGGTTGCAGGAGGGCTGTGACTGGAAACTAAATATTCCAGGATTTCGTTGCTTCAGGTGTGATAGAATTGGAGGGGCAAGAGGTGGAGGTGTTGCATTGCTAGTCAGGGAAGATATTACAGCAGTGCTTTGGCAGGATAGATTGGAGGGCTCATCTAGGGAGGCTATTTGGGTGGAACTGAGAAGTGGGAACGGTGTAGCAACACTTATAGGTGTATATTATAGACCGCCAAATGGGGAACGAGAATTGGAAGAGCAAATATGTAAAGAGATAGCAGATATTAGTAGTAAGCACAAGGTAGTGAATGTGGGAGATTTCAACTTGCCACACATAGACTGGGAAACACATTCGGTAAATGGGCTGGATGGTTTGGAGTTTGTAAAATGTGTGCAGGATAGTTTTTTGCAGCAATACATAGAGGTGCCTACTAGAGGAGGGGCAGTGCTGGACCTCCTGTTAGGAAATGAGACGGGACAGGTGGCGGAGGTATGCGTTGGGGAGCACTTCGGGTCCAGTGATCACAATACCATTAGTTTCAATATAATTATGGAGAAGGACAGAACTGGGCCTAGGGTTGAGATTTTTGATTGGAGAAAGGCTAACTTTAACGAGATGCGAGATGATTTAAAAGGAGTGAACTGGGACATTTTGTTTTATGGGAAAGATGTAGAGGAGAAATGGAGGACATTTAAAGGGGAAATTTTAAGAGTACAGAATCTTTATGTTCCTGTTCGGTTGAAAGGAACCAGTAAAAATTGGAAAGAGCCCTGGTTTTCAAGGGAAATTGGACATCTTGTTCAGAAAAAGAGGGAGATCTACAATAATTAAGACTCCAGGTCCTGACAGGATATTCCCTAGGACATTGAGGGAAGTTAGTGTAGAAATAGCCGGGGCTATGACAGAAATATTTCAAATGTCATTAGAAACGGGAATAGTCCCCGAGGATTGGCGTACTGCGCATGTTGTTCCATTGTTTAAAAAGGGTTCTAAAAGTAAACCTAGCAATTATAGACCAGTTAGTTTGACTTCAGTGGTGGGCAAATTAATGGAAAAGATACTTAGAGATAATATATATATAAGTGTCTGGATAAAGAGGGTCTAATTAGGAACAGTCAACATGGATTTATGCCTGGAAGGACATTTTTGACTAATCTTCTTGAATTTTTTGAAGAGGTTACTAGGGAAATTGACGAGGGTAAAGCAGTGGATGTTGTCTATATGGACTTCAGTAAGGCCTTTGACAAGGTTCCTCATGGAAGGTTGGTTAAGAAGGTTCAACTGTTGGGTATAAATGCAGGAATAGCAAGATGGATTCAACAGTGGCTGAATGGGAGAAGCCAGAGGGTAATGGTGGATGGCTGTTTGTCGGGTTGGAGGCAGGTAACTAGTGGGGTGCCTCAGGGATCTGTGTTGGGTCCTTTGTTGTTTGTCATGTACATCAATGATCTGGATGAAGGGGTGGTAAATTGGATTAGTAAGTATGCAGATGATACCAAGATAGGGGGTGTTGTGGATAATGAAGAGGATTTCCAAAGTCTACAGAGTGATTTAGGCCAGTTGGAAAAATGGGCTGAAAGATGGCAGATGGAGTTTAATGCTGATAAATGTGAGGTGCTACACCTTGGCAGGACAAATCAAAATAGGAAGTACATTGTAAACGGTAGGGAATTGAAGAATACAGTTGAACAGAGGGATCTGGGAATAACCGTGCATAGTTCCTTGAAGGTGGAATCTCATATAGATAGGGTGGTAAAGAAAGCTTTTGGTATGCTAGCCTTTATAAATCAGAGCATTGAGTATAGAAGCTGGGATGTAATGTTAAAATTGTACAAGGCATTGGTGAGACCAAATCTGGAGTATGGTGTACAATTTTGGTCGCCCAATTATAGGAAGGATGTCAACAAAATAGAGAGGGTACAGAGGAGATTTACTAGAATGTTGCCTGGGTTTCAACAGCTAAGTTACAGAGAAAGGTTGAATAAGTTAGGTCTTTATTTTCTGGAGCGCAGAAGGTTAAGGGGGGACTTGATAGAGGTCTTTAAAATGATGAGAGGGATAGACCGAGTTGATGTGGACAAGCTTTTCCCTTTGAGAATAGGGAAGATTCAAACAAGAGGACATGACTTTAGAATTAAGGGACAGAGGTTTAGGGGTAACATGAGGGGGAACTTCTTTACTCAGAGAGTGGTAGCAGTGTGGAATGAGCTTCCAGTGGAAGTGATGGTGGCAGGTTCGTTGGTATCATTTAAAAATAAATTGGATAGGCATATGGATGAGAAGGGTATGGAGGGTTATGGTATGAGTGCAGGCAGGTGGGACTAAGGGAAAAAAGTTGCACAAAAAGCTGGAGAAACTCAGCGGGTGCAGCAGCATCTAAGGAGTGAAGGAGATAGGCGACGTTACGGGTTGAGACCCTTCTTCAGTCTGAAGAAGGGTCTCGACCCGTAACGTCGCCTATCTCCTTCACTCCTTAGATGCTGCTGCACCCGCTGAGTTTCTCCAGCTTTTTGTGTAACCCTCGATTCTCCAGCATCTGCAGTTCCTTCTTTAACACAAAGGAAAAAAGTTGTTCGGCACGGACTTGAAGGGCCGAGATGGCCTGTTTCCGTGCTGTAATTGTTATATGGTTATATGGTTATATTTGAAGCAGGGTGGAAGGCCACCAAATTCAAATGCAGCTTCATACCATTTCATGTAGGTGCACCGCTACCACATTCAAATCCAGTTTCATATCATTTCAAGCAGGGTGAAACCACCAGAAAACCACCAGAAAACCACACAAAAATGAAACTCACAGTTCAGTAGACATTCAGTATGTTCAGTTGATTCACAGCTCAGAGTTGTGCCCTCGCCCTCCCCCATCATGCAGAGACTGAGCCCCACACACACTTCCGGGTTTTATAACCCCTCCCCCTCCCACCGGAAAAGGTGTGGCCTTCATGGCGTGATTGACAGGAGGAAGATTCTACACTAATAAAACTTTTATTATTCATTGATGGCATGAATCCTCTGCACCTGCTGAGCGCAGGGGAACTGAGTAAGACGGCATAAAATAACAGCCGTAAGTGGTAGCGTTTTATCGAAAATCAATATAAAATGCAAACAGGGTTACCCAAAGCACCCAAGCCACCATTTGCAGTTGTGCCTTTTAACTTCAAGCCAAAGCACCCAAGTCACCATTTGAAGTAGTACCTTTTAGTAAGTAAATTAAACTTAATTCGCAAATTCTCGGGAGACATGGGGCGTCACAATGTGCCCGCACCCAAAGCACCCAAGCCACCATCTGCAGGAGTGCCTTTTAAATTCAAGCCAAAGCACTCAAGCTACCATTTGCAGTAGTGTCTTTTAACTTCAAGCCAAAGCACCCAAGCTACCATTTGCAGTAGTGCATTTTAACTTCAAGCCAAAGCACACAAGGCACCATTTGCAGTAGTGCTTTTTAACTTCAAGCCAAAGCACCCAAGCCACCATTTGCAGTAGTGCCTTTTAGCTTCAAGCCATAGCACCCAAGCCACCATGTGCAGTGGTGCCTTTTAACTTCAAGCCAAAGCACCCATGCCACCATTTACAATATTGCCTTTTATCTTCAAGCCAAATCCCCCAAACAACCATTTACAGGCAGTGCCTTTTTTGCTTCAAACCAACCATATTTTCATTTTCAAACCACATTAACAGTTGAGTAGACATGTGCTCAGATAGACGTGACCCTTTGGCTTCCTCCATCATGCAGAGACTGAGTGAGGCGGAGGGGGTTTCTGACCGAGGGGGCCAAAAACGAAGGCCGTAGGTGGCGGCGTTCTCTCATAAAGCACAGCACAGTGGGTCAAAAGTGATCAAAATCACACTTTTTGTAATATAGATAAGAAGAATCCAATTATACACAGTATAATACAAATCTGGAAACAAATCAAATTAACTTTAAAATGAAGAAATTTATACCTTCTTTCCCCAATAGCTAACAATTCCTCATTCAAACCATCTATTATTAATAAAATGTTTATCCATTGGGAAAGAATAGGAAATAAAATGATTGGAGATATGTATGAAATGGGAACATTTTTATCATTCCAACAATTACAACTAAAATATAATTTGAAAAGTAATCAATATTTTACAGTAAATATCTTCAAATTCAAGATTTTTGAAAAAATATATACAAGGATATCAAACTCTAACCTCAGATTTATTAGAGGAAGGAATGAATAGAAAGGCAGAATCAAGCAATTTAATATCATATTTATATAATACAATTTTAAATATAGAAACACCAATGACAGAGGCAATTAGAAGGGACTGGGAACAAGAGTTATTGATAAAAATCCCAAACGACAGATGGGAAAAAAATCTATTATTTGTGCTTAAATTTTCTATTAATGTAAGACATAACCTAATTTAATTTAAAATTTTACACAGATTATATTACTCAAAAACCAGATTGAATAAAATATTTGCAAATGTCTCCCCCATTTGTGATAAATGTCTAACTCAAAATGCCACTAAAGCACATTCCTTTGTCTCTTGAACAAAACTGCATATATTTTGGAATTAAATTTTTGGAACTTTTACAAAACTATTTAACACAAAATTGAACCCCAATAAAGAACTGATTATCTTTGGATCAACGGAAGATGGAAGTAAATTAACTACGTTCCAAGAAGCTCTTCTTAATTATGGTTTAATAACAGCAAAAAAACATATACTCAAATTCTGGAAAAACGCAACCATGCCAACGTTCAAAACGTGGACTTCAAATATGTCGGAAATGCTACATCTTGAAGAAATGAGATTCCTCCAACTGGGCAAAGTAGACCAATTCTTAAGGACTTGGTCTCCTTTTATCGACGTCTTTATTCTTTATTGTGAACTTTCTTCAAAAACACAAAGTTGTATAAGAATGGTAATGTGTATTTATGTATTAAGTACTTAGGTACCACACTGCTGTACTTACTTGTAACAAATATACAATTAAAAAAATTAAAAAAAGAAAAGACAGAAGCCACTACCAGTTGAACACAGACACAGTCCATACTACTGGGATCCGACAAAATTGGGTGTATGTTGGAGGGGACTGGACCGGGTGCTACTGCTACGACACCAAGCGCCGTGAAGGTTGAAGATTAATCCCGTATCTTGACACCCTTTATTTCCCTTTTTCATTCATGGTTCTTTTATTATTAAATTAAAATTAAGAAGTTGTAAAGGAAAAAAGAAAATAAATACGTTTCAGGCTGAAGTAATAATTTGAAAAATTACTCAAAAGTTTTAATCTGCAATTTGAGAAGGAGAAGGTTAAATCAGAAGCGTCAGTGATGCAGTTGAACAAAGGGGACTATGAAGACATGAGAGGGGAGCTGGCCAAGGTAGACTGGAAAGGGATACCAGCAGGAATGACGGTGGAACAGCAATGGCAGGAATTTCTGGGCATAATCCAGAAGACGCAGGATCATTTCATTCCAAAAAGGAAGAAAGATTCTAAGGGGAGTAGAAGGCAACCGTGGCTGACAAGAGAGGTTAGGGATAGAATAAAACTAAAAGAAAAGATGTATAACACAGCAAAGAGTAGCCGGAAGCCAGGGGATTGGGAAACTTTCATAGGACAACAGAAGGAAACAAAACGGGCAATACGGGCTGAAAAGATGAAGTACGAGGAGAAGCTGGCCAGGAATACAAGGAAGGACAGCAAAAGCTTTGTTAGATATGGTGAGGAAAAAAGACTTGCAAAGTCAAATGTGGGTCCCTTGAAGGCAGGCAGGTGAAATTATTATGGGTAACAAGGAAATGGCAGAAAAGTTGAACAGGTACTTCACTTTGTCTTCACTAAGGAAGACACAAACAATCTCCCAGAAGTACTGGAGGACAGAGGATCTTAGGTGTAGAGGAACTGAAAAAAAATTTCATTAGGCGAGAAATAGTATTGGGTAGGCAAATGGAAGTGAAGGATGATAAATCCCCTGGGCCGGATGGTCTGCATCCCAGGGTCCTCATGGAGGTGGCTCTAGAAATAGTGGATGCATTGGTGAATATTTTCCAATGTTCAATAGATTCAGGATCAGTTCCTGTAGTTTGGAGGATAGCTAATGTTATCCCACTTTTCAAGAAAGGAGCGAGAGAGAAAACGGGGAATTACAGACCAGTTAGCTTGATTTCGGTGGTGGGAAAGATGCTGGAGTCAATTATTAAGAAGGTAATTTGGATAGCGCTCAAAGGATTAGTCCAAGTCAACATGGATTTATGAAAGGGAAATCATGCTTGACTAATCTTCTGGAATGTTTTGAGGATGTGACAACTAAAATGGATGACGGGGAGCCCGTGGACATAGTGTATCTAGACTTTCAGAAAGCCTTTGATAAGGTCCCGCACAGGAGACTGGTGACTAAAATTAGAGCACATGGTATTGGGGGTAGAGCATTGACATGGATAGAAAATTGGTTGGAAGACAGGAAGCAAATAGTAGGAGTGAACGGGTCCTTTTCAGAATGGCAGGCAGTGGCGAGTGGAGTGCCGCAAGGCTCGGTGTTGGGACCGCAACTGTTTACCATATATATTAATGATTTGCAAGAGGGGATTTGGAGTAACACTAGCAAGTTTGCGGATGACACAAAGCTGGGTGGCAATGTGAACTGTGAAGAGGATGTTAGGAGGTTGCAGGGTGACCTTGAGTGAGTGGTCAGATGCATGGCAGATGCAGTGTAATATAGATAAATGTGAGGTTATCCACTTTGGTGGCAAAAACAAGGGGGCAGATTATTATCTCAATGGGGTTAGGTTAGGTAAGGGGGAGGTGCAGCGAGACCTGGGCGTCCTTGTACACCGGTCACTGAAAGTTGGCGTGCAGGTACAGCAGGCAGTGAAGAAAGCTAATGGTATATTCGCCTTCATAACAAGAGGATTTCAGTATAGGAGTGAAGTGGTTCTTCTGCAGTTGTATAGGGCTCTGGTGAGACCACATCTTGAGTATTGAGTACAGTTTTGGTCTCCTAATTTGAGGAAGGACATCCTATGATTGAGGATGTGCAGCGTAGGATCATGAGATTGATCCCTGGGATGGCGGGACTGTCATATGAGGAAAGATTGAAAAGACTAGGCTTGTATTCACTGGAGTTTAGAAGGATGAGGGGGATCTGATAGAAACATATAAAATTATATAAGGACTGGACAAGCTTGATGCAGGAATATTGTTCCCAATGTTGGGCGGGTCCAGAACCAGGAGCCACAGTCTTAGAATAAAGGGGAGGCCATTTAAGACTGAGGTGAAAAAAACGTTTTCACCAAGAGGGTTGTGAATTTGTGGAATTCCCTGCCACAGAGGGTAGTGGAGGTGAAATCACTGGATGGATTTAATAGAGAGTTGGATAGAGCTCTAGGGGTTAGAGGAGTCAAGGGATATGGGGAGAAGGCAGGCACGGGTTATTGATTGGGGACGATCAGCCATGATTACAATGAATGGCGGTGCTGGCTCGAAGGGCTGAATGGCCTCCTGCTGCACCTATTTTCTATGTTTCTATGTATTTCTGTCTCTCTCACGTATCCCTCCCAACCCCTGTCTTTTTCTCTCTCCCTGTCTCTCGTTCTCCCCCTCTCTCTATCTCTCTCTCTCTCTCTCTCTGTCTCCCTCTCTCTCAATCTCGCTCTCTCTCTCTCATTCTCACTCTCTCTTTCCCTATGTCTCTTTCACTCTCTCACCCCTCTCTTTTTCTTTCTCTCTCAGTTTCTCCCTCTATCTTTGTCTGTCTCTCTCAAACAATCTCAAACAAATATTTCAGCGAACACTTTGCAGACGATGCGGGAAAGATTCACAACATGTTCTCGTTTCCTTTCAGCGAGCAAATACCGGGCCAACTGCCAGACAGGAGCGGGAATATTTTACATTTTATTGTCACCGATAAAATCAACATTTCGTGCAACCAAACAAGAACAAATCATACATACCGAACAAAAATAAACCAATGTACAATATCATGTAGTTCAAGAAGAGAAAATAAACAGAGTGCAGAAGATACGTTAGAGCGTTGCAGAGCAAGTGCGATCAAACCAAACATCCAAGGGCTGCAACGAGTCGGGTGGGACAAGAGAGATCTGTTCCTGGGTCTGATAATATCGTGGAGGAACCTGTTTCGGTGCTGTTCGAACCAGTCAATTCCTTCCGTTCTTAGAAACATAGAAACATAGAAATTAGTTGCAGGAGTAGGCCATTCGGCCCTTCGAGCCTGCACCGCCATTCAATATGATCATGGCTGATCATCCAACTCAGTATCCCGTACCTGCCTTCTCTCCATACCCTCTGATCCCCTGAGCCATAAGGGCCACATCTAACTCCCTCTTAAATATAGCCAATGAACTGGCCTCAACTACCCTCTGTGGCAGACAGGTTCCAGAGACCCACCACTCTCTGTGTGAAAAAAAGTATTTCTCATCTCGGTCTTAAAGGATTTCCCCCTTATCCTTAAGCTGTGACCCCTTGTCCTGGACTTCCCCAACATCGGAAACAGTCTTCCTGCATCTGACCTGTCCAACCCGTTAAGTATTTTGTAAGTTTCTATAAGATCCCCTCTCAATCTCCTAAATTCTAGAGAGTATAAACCGAGTCTATCCAGTCTTTCTTCATAAGACAGTCCTGACATCCCAGGAATCAGTCTGGTGAACCGTCTCTGCACTCCCTCAATGGCAATAATGTCCTTCCTCAGATTTGGAGACCAAAACTGTACGCAATACTCCAGGTGTGGTCTCACCAAGATCCTGTACAACTGAAGTGGAACCTCCCTGCTCCTATACTCAAGTCCTGTGCATTGTGCATTGTTCTTGTGCATTGTTGTTGCCAAACCAAGGTCTGATGCATCACGATAGGACGCTTACTCCGGGGCATTAGTAGACGTCGATAAGATTAATTGAAGACATGTAGAATTTCCGTAACCCTCTTCTCACCCTCTCTCAGTCTCTCGCTATCTCTCTCAAACTGAAATAGGGTCCTGACCCGAATCGGCACCTTATCATACTCGACATTGATACTGCTTGATCTGAATATGATGAGCGTTTAACGGCAGTGGGCAGGTCCTGGCTCAGGTTTAGGAGGATGAGAGGAGACCTCATTGAAACTTACCGAATGGAGAAAG
This sequence comes from Raja brachyura, assembly GCA_963514005.1. The sequence goes on along the minus strand of OY740796.1, from coordinate 813,283 downwards.
GCTTGGAAAAGAGCAGATGTTTCCACTAGTGGGAGAGTGTAGGACCAGAGGTCATGGCCTCAGAATTAGTGGACGTTCCTTTAGGAAGGAGTTGAGGTTGAATTTCTACAGTGAGAGGGTGGTGAATACATTGAAATCTTTCCGACAGAAGGCTATCGAGGCCGGCAATGGATATTTTTAAAGTAGACATACTGTAGATAGATCTTGATTCGTACGGGGTGTCAAGGGTTACAGGGAGAAGGCATAAAGGGCTCGGAGGGAGAGATCGATCAGACATGATTTATAGGCGGAGTAGATTTATGGACCGAATGGCCTAATTCTGTTCCTGTTACTTACGGCCATTTGACTTTAATCTCTCTCTCTCTCTCTCTCTCTCTCTCTCTCTCTCTTTTTTTTTTTTTTTTTTTTTTTTTTCATTTCAAAAACTTTATTCAACACAAATCATAAAATACAACACATCAAAACACAATCAAAAATCACACTATAATGAACAGATCATTGTAGTACAGCAGTACATTCATTTATAATCGCCTCAACCCCACGCGGCGACCAGCGCTGACGGAAGGCCTCCAGAGTCCCCGTGAACACCGCGTGTTCCCTCTCCAGGGACACACGTGCACGGACGTAGGCCCGAAAGAGGGGCAGGCAGCCGACTCTCGCCAGACCGTCGACCGCCCGCTGCCTGGACCCACGAATGGCCATCTTGGCCAGGCCAAGGAGCAAACCGACAGGTAAGTCCCCCCCCCACACTCGGCTCTCCCCACTCCCCGCCTTGTGTCCAAACACCAGGATTGTGGGGCTAAAATGCAGCCAGAACTTGAGGAACAGCCCCTTCAGATATTGGTACAGGGGCAGTAACCTCACACACTCCATATACACATGGAATACGGTCTCCTCCTCTCCGCAGAAAATACATGCGGCAGACGAGCCCGTGAACCGACTCAAAAGTTTATTACAAACCACCGCTCCATGCAGCACTCTCCACCCCAGGTCCCCAATATAAAGGGGTACAACTCCCTTATAGAAGGACCCCCACTGGGGCCCCCCGCCGCCTTCGGATGGTAACACCGTCCTCCATGGTGAGTCAGGACGGGAGACGAAGGCACGGTGGTTCAGAATGTGCAGGAGCATCCTGTACAGTGCGCGTCTCCTTGCATCACAAAATGGCATGCTGGTCATCTCAGAAAGGCAGCTCAGATTATGCGGAGCCGGAGGCCGAGAAATATCCCGAAGCCTAGGCCCGATGAGCAGATCTGACGGAGCAGGGGTAAGCTCTATCTGAACCACTCTAGGCTCGCGCCTCTCCTCGACAACCACCATGACAGGATGAGGACCAGCCACACCCGCAGCCACAACATCCCCCTCTCCTCGTGGAACAACACTCTGGCTGAACACCACCAAATTCCTCACTCTTAACACATCCCTATAGAAAACAGGCAAGCCCCTTAGAGCGGGTCGACTGACACCCGCCACCGGGAGCCGCGAGACCCCCCTTAGGCAACGACCCTGACGAAAAAAATACGTGGCCAGAGCGTGCCATCTGGGAGGGTTCTCTACATACATGTATCTCCGCAGAGTCCTGAGACGGAGAGCCGCCACCTGGGTGCGCACGCACACCAAGGACTGGCCGCCCTCCTCTAACGGAAGACTCAGGACCGCCGCGGAAATCCAATGCTTCCTATTTCCCCAAAAGAAATCCACCAGCTTCTTCTGTATAGCAGTTACAAATATAGAGGGCGGGACAAGAGTAGCCAGCCGGTACCATAACATAGAGGCCACCAGCTGGTTTATGACCAGCACCCTCCCCCGAAAGGAGAGAACTCCAAGCAGGCCTGACCAGCGCCCCAGCCGAGCAACCACCTTCGTCTCCAACTCTTGCCAGTTTGCCGGCCAAACATCCTCAGTGGGACTCAGGTACACCCCCAGATAGAGGAGGTGCGTGGTACTCCACGCATACAATGCCATCTCCTCCGGCAGGGAGTCTACCCGCCACTGACCCACCAAAAGTCCAGAGCACTTACTCCAGTTAATCCTAGCAGAAGATGCAGCCGAGAATATCTCCTGGCAGTCACGCATCCTCCGCAGGTCACCAGGATCAGTGAACATAAGAAGTACGTCATCGGCATACGCCGATAGAATCACCTCAACCCGCGGGCCAGGTAGGGCCAGGCCTGTCAACCTCCTCCGAAGAAGACACAGGAACGGCTCCACACAGACCGAATACAACTGGCCCGACATAGGGCACCCCTGGCGGACCCCCCTCCCAAAATGAAAAGGAGATAGCACCGCGCCATTAACCTTTACAAGACACTCCGCCGCAGCGTACAAAAGCCGGACCCGGGCCACGAAGTGTGGTCCAAACCCAAACGCTTGCAACGTCCCAAATAGGTATTCATGCTCTACCCTATCAAAAGCCTTCTCCTGATCAAGAGACAGAAAAGCAGCTGACTCACCAGTACCCTGGACTAAATGAATCAGGTCCCTAACCAGGTGGATGTTATCCTGGATGGACCGGCCAGGGACTGTATAAGATTGATCAGGATGAATCACTTGATGCAGCACGGAGCCCAGGCGATTTGCCATTGCCCGTGCAAAAATTTTATATTCTGTGCAAAGGAGAGAGACTGGACGCCAGTTCTTCAACAAACGGAGTTCGCCCTTCTTAGGCAGCAAGACAACAACCGTCCTACGCCACGAGAGAGGCATCACTCCAGTCGCCAGGCTCTCCCCCAAAACCAACATATAGTCACCCCCTAGGACGTCCCAGAATGCTCTAACACACTCCACCGTCAACCCATCCAGCCCGGGGGACTTACCCCTCCTGAGCTGATGCAAGGCACAAGTCAACTCCTCCAAAGATAAGGGGCCATCAAGAAGATCAGCCTCCCCCCTATCTACGGCCGGTAGACCCTCCCACAGATCTTGCTGAGCCTCCACACTGAATCCTTCCGCAGAGAACAGGGTCCCATAAAAGGACCTAACCAAGGCATTAATCCTCTCTGGATCAGTGACAGAGGAGCCGTCATCTGCAAGCAACTCCACGAGCTGTTTTCGAGCTCCCCGCCCCTTCTCCAAAGAGAAAAAGAAAGGCGACGCTCGGTCCAGCTCGTGCAGCATCTGGACCCGAGACCTCACATAAGCGCCTCGAGATCGCTCAAGCAGCAGACTCCTCAAAACCTCCTTCTTCCTCTGAAACTCTCCCCATTCGCTGGAGTCTTCACCAAACTGACCCAGGCGAGACTCAGCGTCCTGTATCTCCCTCTCCAGCTTCTCGACCGCTGAGTCCCGCCTCCCAGTCGACCCCCATGTATATTCCTTACAAAAGAGACGGATGTGAGCTTTACCCACATCCCACCACTGCCTAAGGGAAGAGAAGCACCTCTGCCTCTCTCTCCACTTCACCCAAAACCGAGTGAATGACTCCCGGAAACACCGATCCTCCAGCAGCCTGTTGTTAAAGTGCCAGTACGCGGACCCAGCCCGAGCGCACGCTGGATTGAAATCCACACGCACCAGACAATGGTCCGAGCACGGCACCAGCCGCATTGAGGCCGCTGAGACACGGGAAACAAACGCTCGGGAAATATAAAACCGATCAATGCGGGAACCACCGCCCTCAGACCTCCGCGAAAAAGCAGTGGAATCAGGGTGAAGGTCCCTCCAAACATCAACCAACTCAAAGGAGTCAATCAAGCCTCTCAGCTTCTTCGCTACAGCAGGCGCACACTGAGTACCAGAACGGTCCCGCACCTCAAGTGTGCAATTAAAGTCCCCACCAAGGAAGACACACTCTCCCCTATCAATAGTGCCCAACAGAGCATTCACCTCCCGAAGCAGGCCGGCCTGCATCGTGCCGGAGCTAGGGGCATACACGTTAATGAAATGCAACGGCATGCCATCCAGGCTCACGGCCAGATGGAGCAAACGTCCTGGCACCACTTCCTGCACTTTTAAAATGCTTGGCAGAAAATTTGGGGCCAACAGAAAAGCCACCCCACTCGAATTTGAGCTGAGATGGCTCATATAAACCCTCCCTTCCCACTCCAGTTGCCAGGTAGGTTCATCACTAGCAACGGTATGTGTCTCTTGCAGATAACAAACTGCAAATCTCCCCTCCCTTAGGGCTGATAAGAGCTGAAATCTTCGAAAACTCGCTCTACTCCCATTTAAATTTAATGTAGCTACTGTGAATGTGTAGACACATTAGATTGTGACCCTCACACTCCCTGTAGTCACAGGAGGTCCTTTTCTGAGGACCTTCAACAAACCCCAAAACTGCCCCAAATCCGAGTCAGAAAGACCACTATCCTTGTTACTAAGGATAGCCTCGAGACTCTCCCGCACATCTAGCCAATCCTCCCATCTCCTTGTAATGGCCCACCATAATGTTTTGGGAGCACGACTTATTTTTAAGAACTCTCGCACCTCAACAATAAGCTTCGCCTCAGACACGGCCTTGGAGTCTGGGCTCTCAGCCAACCCGCTCGCACCTGAATCAACAACCTCAGAAAGACCAGAACTGTCTGACACAACACTCTCTGAGCCCCCCCCACTGGCCGCATCGCTATCCTCCTCCACAGCCATGACACGACCACCCGGATCAATGCTGGGGGTGGGTCCCAACACCCCTACCTGAGACTCGCAGCCCTCTGAATGGCTGGGCTCCTGCCCGCTACCATCACCCTCCTCCTCCGGGCCTGGGGAAGCAACAACAAGAGGCATCCCCGGGGCCTGTGGAACACTGGCACCCTCGGAGTCTGAAAGAGGATCACGTCCCATAACAGCCCTGACCTCCACATCATCCAGAGTGCCCTCTCCACAGGCATCACCCAGAGAATCACCACCTGCCATTAACCTCACCCCAGACAACTCATCCGGTGAGGCATCCCGCCCCCCAGCACCTCCACTGGCACTGATATGGAGCACAGACTTGAACGACAACACCCCCGAAACTCCCCCCTCATCCTGACTCTGCACATCCCCCGTCACAGAGGGCACACTACCAGAGGAGCCAACCACGTCACCTACCGTGCTAGCACCCTCAGTAGGCCTCTGAAACGAGGGGACCTCATCCGACCCAGAGGGTACACACCCAAGGGAGCTAACCACAGCATCCGCCGAGATAACTCCCTCAGAGGGCCCCTGAGATGAAGGGACAGACTCCCGCCCAGTGGACACAACTCCACCGGAATCAACTTCAGCACCCAGTCCGGTGACACCCGCTGTAGATCCATGAAGAGAAGGCCCAACCACCGACCCAGAAGACACCGGGTCAAGACCACTTTCAGCCACCTCAGTGGTGGAAAGCCCGGAGAAAGACATCCCCTTCGCTCTGGACCCACGCCCTTCCTCCTCTTCACCAGGCAAATGCCTCCTTTTAGTCCCACTCGCATGCGGAGGTGCGGTAACCTCCATAAGGGAAGGGTCATCCGCCTCCACATTACCCCCAACCACTTTGCCACCCACACGTTTAGACTTCTTTCCCCCCTTCCGAGCCACCACAACTCCCCCCTGGGCCCCAGCAGGTGCAGTCTGCACCACACTGGAGCCAAACTCACCCGATTGCACTTTCTTCGCTCGGGCAGCCCTATCCCTCTCCTTCTTCTTATTATGCTTCCCCTGCTTCTCCCAAAACCCCCCCTCAACACTCCCCTCCTCCTGCGCCCCACCTCCATCCACCGCCACAGGCGCAAGACGTAGGGGACGTGGGGGGCTTGGGCTCTCACTGCCCAGGGTCCCCAAAGCGGAACCCCTGGACCCAGAAGGCTTAGCACTGCCGCCCCGGGTCACCAAGGCAGAACTGGCAACCTCAGCCGGGTCAGCAGTACCACCCCGCGCCGCTGAGGTTTGACCAGCCACCCCAGATGGGCCAGCAGCGCTTTCCTGGGCCACTACACTAGAACCTCTAGCAGTGCCCCCGCGAAAAAGACACTCCCTACGGAGATGTCCAAATTCGCCGCACGCATGACACCGTGCCTTTCCCCAACTCCAACGCACGGTTCTGGGTACACCCTTATGCACCACCTCAAAACTCCCCTCGGCACCATCCCCCTCACCCACCTTCATGAACACCCTCCTCTTGAAACTGAAGACCCCTTTTTCCTCCGGGTCCCCCCCGGGATGCAAGAGACGAAAACATTTAGACCGCACCTCCCCAAACTTGGACAGGTGTGGAATAAGCACTGCATCCGAAAAATAAGTGGGGCAGCTCCGCAGGAGAACCGGTCTCACCCTGGATACCCACGGATCCACCTGTACGTGGACCCCCCCCACTGAGATCCCCTCCTCCAACGCTCGGGCCACACACTCCCGGGTCTTAAGTATCATCTCCACCTTTCCCCTTTCGAGCTCAGAAGAGACAATAGCCCCCCTCCCAAGAAGTTCATTCATGGCCTTCGTAATTACCCCCCTAGACATCATAGGCCCAGTTTGAACAGAAATACCAAAACTGTCCCCATCCAAGTCAACATGAGGCTCAAGCTCAGATGGCCTCGCACCCGCCACTGATGCCGTCGCTGCGTAGGTCCGGACCTTCGGCCGCGCCCCTTCCATCGCCATCCTCACAGAGGCACAAACCAGCTCCAAGCACCTCAGCAGCACAGCTCCAAGTTAAGTCCCAGAGACAGTCACAGTCAAAGACAGGCAGCAGAAAACAGAAACCTCCAGCTGAAGCAGGAAAGTCCCCAGGTTCATCCACAGCCAAGAGCAGCTTACGGGAAACTCGATCCCAGTCGCGCTGGACGCAAAAGTACCTTCTTCACATTAAGCCAGGCAGCCGCACTGAGCAAAATGACTTTAGGGCAGAGAAGCGGAGCCAAAAACGACAAAGACACCGCACAACTTCAGCCCACGGAGATCACAGGCACTCTTGGCAATCCGCCAACGCCAACCGCACCCTCGACAATGTGGAGAAACTCAGGAATCTTCACACAGATGGAGGCTCCCCAGACCAGAGAAAAGCTTCAACAGCCCAACAATAAGTTGAACTATGAAGCCCCCCTGGGTCTGTGCCCTCTCCAACGGCAAAATCCTGGAAAGGCTGCTCCAATCCTTCTCAACTGCAGAGCTGAGAAGAAAACACGACCTCTCTCTCTCTCTCTCTCTCTCTCTCTCTCTCTCTCTCTCTCTCTCTCTCTCTCTCTCTCTCTATCTCTCTCTCTCTCTCTCTCCCTTACTCTCTCTCTCCCTCTCTCTCTGTCCCCACCCTCTATGTCCCCCCGCCTCTCTCTTTCTCTTTCACTCTCTCTCTTTCTTTCTCTCAACCTCCCCCTCTCTCCCTTTCTCTCTCTCACTCTCCATGAGAGGGAATGGGAAGAAGTGGGAAGGGAAGAGGGAGGGAGAGGTTGCGATGGAGGGAGTGTGCGAGAGAGAGGGAGGTAGGGAGGGTGAGGGAGATAGGCAAAGAGGGTAGAGGGGAAGAGGGTTATGGGGAGAGAGAGGGAGAGCGAGAGAGAGGGACGGTGAGGAAGAGAGCCATGGATGGAGAGGAAGAGGTAGGGAGAGGGAGGGAGAAGGAGTGGGAGGAATGGAGGGAAAGGGAGAGAGAGGGCATGGGACAGAGGGAAAGGGAGAGAGGGATAAATGGAGAGGGATAAATGGAGAGGGAGCGGGAGAGGATGAGGGAGAGAGAAGGAAAGTGTGGGAGAGAGGAAGAGGGAGAGGTTGGGAGGTGGAGGGAGGGAGGGAGAGGGAGAGAACAAGGGATGGAGTGGGGGAGCGAGGGTGTGGGATGGAGAGGGAGAGAGGGAGAGAAGGAGATAGTGAGGGGGATGGAGAGAGAGGGAGGAGAGGGAGAGGAGAGGGAGAGAGTGAGGAACAGGTAGAGGTGGGGGAGGAATGGTGGGAAGGGAGACAGAGAGCTTTGCGTTGATTAATGTTGGTTAGTTTTTGGCACAGGGGATTAGCAACGCAACAACACGTGCACTTGCCCACTGACAGGTGAATAATGTCCCTTCTTCTTGTGAATGAAACAGAAATAGAGGGCAGTGGAGGCCAATAGAGAGGGAACAGAGGGCCAAATCACTGGATCTAAGAGAGAGTGAGATAGAGCTCTGAGGGCAAGTGGAATCAAGGGATATGGGGAGAATGCAGGCATGGGTTATTGATAGGGGACGATCAGCCATAATCGCAATGAATGGCGGTGCTGGCTAGAAGGGCTGAATGGCCTCCACCTGCACCTATTTTCTATGTTTCTATGTTTCTGAAGCAAAGGAATAGTTAAATAATAAGCCGGGTGTTAAGCAGCCTGGTTGTTGAATCTATGTCAGTGTCTACCAGGCTCTGGGCTCCATTTGGTGGGTGGTAGAGCAGGACAGGGGGAGAGGGGGAGAGGGCGAGGGAGGGGAGGAAGGTTGGGAAGGAGATGGAGAGAGCGAGGGATGTAGAAGGGGAGGGAGAGGGAGAGAGGGAGAGATAGAGGGAGATGGAGAGGGAGAGCGAGGGTTCAGGGAGAGGGAGAGATGGAGAGGGAGAGGGAGGGGGAGAGAGTGAGATGGAGAGGGAGAGTGATGGAGAGGCAGAGGGAGGGAGCTGGAGGTAGGGAGTGGGGAGAGATTGGGAGGAAGAGGAAAGGAAGAGAGAGAGAGTCAGAGGGAGAGTTAAAGGGATAGCGATGGACGGAGGGAGAAGGAGGGAGAACAAGAGAGAGAGAGGGGAGAGAGGGAGGGAAGAGAGAGGAATAGGGAGAGGGAGTGAGCGGGAGAGGGAGATGGAGAGGAATGGAGAGGGAGGGAGGGAAGGAGACGGAGAGAACGAGGGATTGAGGGAGCTTGGGAGAGTGAGGGAGAGGGAGGGAGGGAGAGCAGGAAAGATGGAGAGAGAGTGAGGGAGAGAGGGAGATGAAGAGGGAGAGGGAAAGAGAGAGGGATCAGAGAGGGAGACAGAGGGAGGCAGGGAGAGTGAGTGTGATGCCTATGGAGGGAGAGAGGGAGAGGGACAATAGACAATATACAATAGGTGCAGGACTAAGCCAGTCGGCCCTTCGAGTCAGCACCGCCATTCAATGTGATCATGGCTGATCATCCCCCATCAGGACCCCGTTCCTGCCTCTCCCCATATCCCCAGGCTCCACTATCTTTAAGAGCCCTATCTAGCTCCCTCTTGAAAATATCCAGCAAACCGGCCTAAACCACTCTCCGATGCAGAGAATTCCACAGACTCACCACTCATTATAGTGTTTCCTCATCACTGTTGTACATGGCTTTCCCCTTATTCCTAAACTGTGGGCCCTGGTTCCCCCAACATCGGGAACATGTTTCCTGCCTCCAGCATGTTGAAACCTTTAATAATCTTATATGTTTCAATAAGACCCCCTCTCATCCTAAATTCCAGTGTACGCAAGCCCAGCCGCTCCATTCTCTCAGCACATGACAGTCCCGCCTTCCCAGGAATTAACCTTGTGAACCTACGCTGTACTCTCTCAATAGTAAGAATGTACTTCCTCAAATTTGGAGACCTCTTTGCTCCTATTTCATCTCCTCTTGTTATGAAGGCCAACATGCCATTCACTTTCTTCACTGCCTGCTGTGCCTGTATGTTTACTTTCATTGACTGATGAATCAGTGAGCATATGTAGAATTGGGGATACTTTCAGACTTAGGTTTACGTATTCGGAGTTAAGTTTTAATTTCTTTATTTTTACACAATTTAGTTAAGTTTCATTATTCTTGATGTGATATAATTTATCCTGGAAAATATGTAGTTATTGGTCTAGAATCACCACCCTTTGTAAGTTACCTCCCACTGTATCGACGGTAATTCCTTCGTTTGAGCACATGTGTTTCTCCGTGATCCACTGGGAGAGCTTCCCAGGGCGGTTCAGAGAAACCTGGTCACCATGGTGAAATAAAGGATAATTTAAAGTATTCTAGTTGGTGTTTTCACAGAACGGACTAAGGGGTAAATACCGGAATTATCATTTGGAGGCGTCGTCCGGGGTCTCAGAGGAGGCCCTCGCAGGTTTGCGGTAAAAGGGTTGAGTTGTTGGGTCAGGCAATCTGGGAATTGGGCCCCCGATGAGTGATTTTAGTCCATCGGTTATCCTCCGATTCGCTGATCCAGCTGCTCAGTAATTCGCTGGCCTTTGAGAGGCTTCCCCAAGAGACTGAGATTAGTGTTTAAGAAGCAACTGCAGAAGATGGAAAATCAAAGGTACACAAAAAATGCTGGAGAAACTCAGCGAGTGCAGCAGCATCTATGGAGCGAAGCAAATGGCAACGTTTCGAGTCGAAACAGTTCTTCTGAAGAAGGGTTGCGGCCCGAAATGTTGCCATTGCCTTCGCTCCATAGATGCTGCTGCACTCACTGAGTTTCTCCAGACTCAGGTTAGTAGTTTGAAGAATACTGATATTGGTTCGGTTATATTGTTAAAGGGGTTCATCTGAGGGAACATTTCAATATTGAGGTACTTGGAAATATGTTTCGTGCTGAAGTAATAATTTGACAAATTACTTTAAAATCAAATTCGAGGTAGGAAGTCAGGATAAGTTAATTAATTAATTACTTTGAGAGTCTGTACAGTGTAAAAGGTTGGGAAGGGGTTTCGGCCTGAAGTAAAAATTGACATATTAATTAAAAACCAACGTCGATGTGGGAAGGGTTGTCTGTAGTATTTCAGGACTGCGATCAAAACATTTCTGTTCTAAATTCTGTTAAGTCATAGTGTTTTATTGAATGATTTTGTTTAAGTTTGTGTGGTTTAATTTTGAGCAATTTGAACAACTGAAAAAGGATACCATCATGCACATAGCTCGCATCAACAAGACGTTGCTACCAGGAAAACTCAAGCTGTGGGGCTTCCAATTTGGCATGAGAATCATGTGGCCTTTAACTCTGTATGAAATCCTCATCAACAAAGTGGAAAAGCTGGAAAGAATGATCATCACACATATGAAACAGTGGCTTGGACTTCCACGATGCTTAAGTGCTGTCGAACTGTGTGGGAGTGGCAAATTGGAATTACCCATTACAGGACTTGTGGAAGAGTTCAAATGCACTAAAGCAAGGTTGGTCATGACCCTCACTGAATCTGAAGATACTGTTATTCAAACAGCGGCCCCCTGTGTGGCAACCTTAGCACATCTGAAGCCTTCAGAGTGCTAAGTCTGCTCTTCATTTCCAGGATATGGTTGGCTAAGTCCAACACGGGAGAGCCGGGCTCGGGCTCATCCCAAAAGCTCCTCAATGGCACAAGGCAACATCAGTGCAGAAAAGACGGCTTGTGGTGGAGGAAGTGAGAAGACGGGAGGAGGCAGAGCGACACGCCAAGGCTGTCTCAATGGCCAAGCAAGGCCAATGGACTAACTGGGAGAGCCTGGAAAAGAGGAAACTCAGCTGGCGTGAAATCCGGCAAATGGAAGGATCTCGACTAAGTTTTGTCATCAGAGCCACTTATGATGTTCTACCTTCACCCCAGAACCTGAAGCAGTGGTTTGGAGAAGACCCCGCTTGCTCCCTTTGCCAAGCACCTGGATCACTAAGGCACATTTTAACAGGATGCACTATGAGCCTCGGCCAAGGGCGTTACACTTGGTGGCATAACCAAGCTCTCAGACAGCTGTCATCAATCCTTGAACAGAGGCGAACGATCACAAATGTTTCCCCACCAACATCGGCTGGAAATGTCCACTTCACAACATTAGTACCAGCAGGCCAACCTTCAGAGCACCAGATAACATCAATGGATTCAAGCATTCTGCAGCCTGCTTGGGATTGGAAAATGGAAGTGGACTTAGAAAAAAGGCTTGTGTTTCCCCCAGACATTGTGGCTACAACACTCCAGCCAGACATGGTCCTGTGGTCTGCAACAGCCAAGTTGGCATATGGTGTGGAATTGACAGTTCCATGGGAAGATGGTGTTGAAAAAGCTTATGAGAGGAAAAAAAACAAGTACTCTGAACTGGCAACTGAAGCTTCCCAGAATGGCTGGAAGACCAAGATTTTTCCTGTCGAAGTGGGATGCAGGGGACTTGTTGCTACATCTATGACCAGGCTATTAAAGAAAATGTGGGTGGGGGGTCGCTGCCTCCAACAAGCAATCAAATCATTATCAAATTCTGCGGGAAAAAGCAACAATTGGATTTGGATCAAAAGGAGAGACAACAATTGGGCTGCAAGATGAATACTAGAGGGTATGGAATTGAGGGGGGTGTAACTGGGACGCCAGATATCACCGTTGAGCCCTCTGGAGATGTTGTGGGCTTATCAATGAAAAGTCAAAGAAGGAGGGTGCCCACCTGATGACCCCGATGACGTACCTACCCTACCTTTCACCACTCCAATCCCACTGCAAATAGCAAGAGTGCCGACTTATTACAGGGATTGAAACATCAAGTCCCATTAGCTCTACTGTATATAGTGACTTATGATTTTACTTAAGTTTGATTATATTCTAGCTTAAGTTTGCTTATGCTTTTGTTTAATTTTTTTTGATTTTGCTTTAAAATTGAAGAAGCAAGGAGGATACCACATTTTTCTGATAACAGCATTATTTTTCTGATAAGGATTCTGCTGCGGTCCAGTTCTTTCACTTAAACCGGTATACTGATTCTTCAGATTTAGTATTGTGGAATTTATTTTTGATGTGCCAATTTTGTTGTGGGAATCTAATGGTTTTGTGTGAAAATGTTTGGCCAAAATGAATCACAAGGCATGAAAGAGCTAATTGCTGTTACATTGCTTGCTGAGATACTTCACAAGATCGTGTGGCTTGTATTTCTCTCAGATAAACTTTCTCTAGTGGAGCAGATAAGAGGGGCCCTGTTAGGCTAATTAGAATGAATAAGGGAACAGAATAAATTGGTACAGAATAACAACATATTAGAACTTGGCTGATGCTTCTTGGGACATTACTTAATGCCATTGGTATTCTGCGTTATTAATTTGAGTGGACCTGCATTTTTATGGAAGTTGTTTCATATATGTGGTGGAAAAATAAACGCTGTTTCTCCATATTTAGTTCTGACTGGTGACAAAAAGCACCTGTCCTAGACGACCTCAGAGGTCTGGATGGTTCATAATGTAGCAGAAGATCACAAATGTATTTTTGCACTAGACCATTCAGTGCTTTGTGAACCAACAGTAATATTTTGAAATCAATTATTTGACACTGAAAGCCAGTGTAAAGACCTCAAAACTGGAATGATGTGATCCACATTCTTAGTCTTAGTGAGGACTCGAGCAGTTTGCGTGATGGAATGGTTGGCTTTGGTTTGATAGAGAGAGACTATGAGGATTGATTTGGATGAGTGGGAGAGTAGAATCTGTACTAATGCTCACGTGCTGCGGCAACCGTCGCCATTCATACAGCTCTAACCTACGGTAATATTGATCTTGCATCTCAGAGGCAATAAAACTAATATGGACTGACTGACAATTCTCAGAGCCAAATGGCCTGTGCAGTTAAATAATTCTTTAATTGTATTCAACAAGGCCATTGGAGTAAGGAGAGCCCATGTCGGAGACGAGCGGGAGGGGGTTATCAGCAAGAACAAAGGGGAGGTTGGCAAGGAGATCAAGGCCAAGGGAGGCGCACAGACTGATCCATTTCCTTAATGCTGACTAGCCAACAGTGGTGAATGGGTTTTACACTGATAAGGAACCTGTTCTGGCATTACAAGTTGCGGGATAACAGTACCTTCATAGTGGATGCAGGGGCATACATTCAGTCCACTAACAACCTCCCCAAATACGACAAGACTCGGAGATTATCTGGATTCCAAGGACAGATCCATCAATACCCCATCTCTATGCCAGTCGAAGTAACACCCATAATAAGTCTGAAGAAGGGTCTCGACCCGAAACGTCACCTATCTCCTTCGCTCCTTAGATGCTGCTGCACCCGCTGAGTTTCTCCAGCTTTTTGTGTAACCCATAATAAGATACCCAGCATTCGTAATAAGGTAGATGGGTTGAATGTACAGATAGTTATTAATGAATATGATATAGTTGGGATCACGGAGACATGGCTCCAGGGTGACCAAGGCTGGGAGCTGCACCTGGGCAGGAATGGAACCAATGTCCTTGGTGGAGTGTTTGCTTGTGCTGCCGGGGAGGACTTTAACTATG
>OY740796.1:708220-799019 GCA_963514005.1 Raja brachyura | reverse complement strand
TCTCTCTCTCTCTCTCTCTCTCTCTCTCTCTCTCTTCTCTCTCTCTCTCTCTCTCTCTCTATCTCTCTCTCTCTCTCTCTCCCTTACTCTCTCTCTCCCTCTCTCTCTGTCCCCACCCTCTATGTCCCCCCGCCTCTCTCTTTCTCTTTCACTCTCTCTCTTTCTTTCTCTCAACCTCCCCCTCTCTCCCTTTCTCTCTCTCACTCTCCATGAGAGGGAATGGGAAGAAGTGGGATGGGAAGAGGGAGGGAGAGGTTGCGATGGAGGGAGTGTGCGAGAGAGAGGGAGGTAGGGAGGGTGAGGGAGATAGGCAAAGAGGGTAGAGTGGAAGAGGGTTATGGGGAGAGAGAGGGAGAGCGAGAGAGAGGGACGGTGAGGAAGAGAGCCATGGATGGAGAGGAAGAGGTAGGAGAGGGAGGGAGAAGGAGTGGGAGGAATGGAGGGAAAGGGAGAGAGAGGGCATGGGACAGAGGGAAAGGGAGAGAGGGATAAATGGAGAGGGATAAATGGAGAGGGAGTGGGAGAGGATGAGGGAGAGAGAAGGAAAGTGTGGGAGAGAGGAAGAGGGAGAGGTTGGGAGGTGGAGGGAGGGAAGGAGAGGGAGAGAACAAGGGATGGAGTGGGGGAGCGAGGGTGTGGGATGGAGAGGGAGAGAGGGAGAGAAGGAGATAGTGAGGGGGATGGAGAGAGAGGGAGGAGAGGGAGAGGAGAGGGAGAGAGTGAGGAACAGGTAGAGGTGGGGGAGGAATGGTGGGAAGGGAGACAGAGAGCTTTGCGTTGATTAATGTTGGTTAGTTTTTGGCACAGGGGATTAGCAACGCAACAACACGTGCACTTGCCCACTGACACATGAATAATGTCCCTTCTTCTTGTGAATGAAACAGAAATAGAGGGCAGTGGAGGCCAATAGAGAGGGAACAGAGGGCCAAATCACTGGATCTAAGAGAGAGTGAGATAGAGCTCTGAGGGCAAGTGGAATCAAGGGATATGGGGAGAATGCAGGCATGGGTTATTGATAGGGGACGATCAGCCATAATCGCAATGAATGGCGGTGCTGGCTAGAAGGGCTGAATGGCCTCCACCTGCACCTATTTTCTATGTTTCTATGTTTCTGAAGCAAAGGAATAGTTAAATAATAAGCCGGGTGTTAAGCAGCCTGGTTGTTGAATCTATGTCAGTGTCTACCAGGCTCTGGGCTCCATTTGGTGGGTGGTAGAGCAGGACAGGGGGAGAGGGGGAGAGGGCGAGGGAGGGGAGGAAGGTTGGGAAGGAGATGGAGAGAGCGAGGGATGTAGAAGGGGAGGGAGAGGGAGAGAGGGAGAGATAGAGGGAGATGGAGAGGGAGAGCGAGGGTTCAGGGAGAGGGAGAGATGGAGAGGGAGAGGGAGGGGGAGAGAGTGAGATGGAGAGGGAGAGTGATGGAGAGGCAGAGGGAGGGAGCTGGAGGTAGGGAGTGGGGAGAGATTGGGAGGAAGAGGAAAGGAAGAGAGAGAGAGTCAGAGGGAGAGTTAAAGGGATAGCGATGGACGGAGGGAGAAGGAGGGAGAACAAGAGAGAGAGAGGGGAGAGAGGGAGGGAAGAGAGAGGAATAGGGAGAGGGAGTGAGCGGGAGAGGGAGATGGAGAGGAATGGAGAGGGAGGGAGGGAAGGAGACGGAGAGAACGAGGGATTGAGGGAGCTTGGGAGAGTGAGGGAGAGGGAGGGAGGGAGAGCAGGAAAGATGGAGAGAGAGTGAGGGAGAGAGGGAGATGAAGAGGGAGAGGGAAAGAGAGAGGGATCAGAGAGGGAGACAGAGGGAGGCAGGGAGAGTGAGTGTGATGCCTATGGAGGGAGAGAGGGAGAGGGACAATAGACAATATACAATAGGTGCAGGACTAAGCCAGTCGGCCCTTCGAGTCAGCACCGCCATTCAATGTGATCATGGCTGATCATCCCCCATCAGGACCCCGTTCCTGCCTCTCCCCATATCCCCAGGCTCCACTATCTTTAAGAGCTCTATCTAGCTCCCTCTTGAAAATATCCAGCAAACCGGCCTAAACCACTCTCCGATGCAGAGAATTCCACAGACTCACCACTTTCTGTGTGATTATAGTGTTTCCCCATCTCTGTTCTACATGGTTTTCCCCTTATTCCTAAACTGTGGGCCCTGGTTCTGGTCGCCCCCAACATCGGGAACATGTTTCCTGCCTCCAGCATGTCGAAACCCTTAATAATCTTATATGTTTCAATAAGACTTCCTCTCATCCTAAATTCCAGTGTACGCAAGCCCAGCCGCTCCATTCTCTCAGCACATGACAGTCCCGCCTTCCCAGGAATTAACCTTGTGAACCTACGCTGTACTCTCTCAATAGTAAGAATGTACTTCCTCAAATTTGGAGACCTCTTTGCTCCTATTTCATCTCCTCTTGTTATGAAGGCCAACATGCCATTCACTTTCTTCACTGCCTGCTGTGCCTGTATGTTTACTTTCATTGACTGATGAATCAGTGAGCATATGTAGAATTGGGGATACTTTCAGACTTAGGTTTACGTATTCGGAGTTAAGTTTTAATTTCTTTATTTTTACACAATTTAGTTAAGTTTCATTATTCTTGATGTGATATAATTTATCCTGGAAAATATGTAGTTATTGGTCTAGAATCACCACCCTTTGTAAGTTACCTCCCACTGTATCAACGGTAATTCCTTCGTTTGAGCACATGTGTTTCTCCGTGATCCACTGGGAGAGCTTCCCAGGGCGGTTCAGAGAAACCTGGTCACCATGGTGAAATAAAGGATAATTTAAAGTATTCTAGTTGGTGTTTTCACAGAACGGACTAAGGGGTAAATACCGGAATTATCATTTGGAGGCGTCGTCCGGGGTCTCAGAGGAGGCCCTCGCAGGTTTGCGGTAAAAGGGTTGAGTTGTTGGGTCAGGCAATCTGGGAATTGGGCCCCCGATGAGTGATTTTAGTCCATCGGTTATCCTCCGATTCGCTGATCCAGCTGCTCAGTAATTCGCTGGCCTTCGAGAGGCTTCCCCAAGAGACTGAGATTAGTGTTTAAGAAGCAACTGCAGAAGATGGAAAATCAAAGGTACACAAATATGCTGGAGAAACTCAGTGAGTGCAGCAGCATCTATGGAGCGAAGCAAATGGCAACGTTTCGGGTCGAAACACTTCTTCTGAAGAAGGGTTGCGGCCCGAAATGTTGCCATTGCCTTCGCTCCATAGATGCTGCTGCACTCACTGAGTTTCTCCAGACTCAGGTTAGTAGTTTGAAGAATACTGATATTGGTTCGGTTATATTGTTAAAGGGGTTCATCTGAGGGAACATTTCAATATTGAGGCACTTGGAAATATGTTTCGTGCTGAAGTAATAATTTGACAAATTACTTTAAAATCAAATTCGAGTTTGGAAGTCAGGATAAGTTAATTAATTAATTACTTTGAGAGTCTGTACAGTGTAAAAGGTTGGGAAGGGGTTTCGGGCTGAAGTAAAAATTGACATATTAATTAAAAACCAACGTCGATGTGGGAAGGGTTGTCTGTAGTATTTCAGGACTGCGATCAAAACATTTCTGTTCTAAATTCTGTTAAGTCATAGTGTTTTATTGAATGATTTTGTTTAAGTTTGTGTGGTTTAATTTTGAGCAATTTGAACAACTGAAAAAGGATACCATCATGCACATAGCTCGCATCAACAAGACGTTGCTACCAGGAAAACTCAAGCTGTGGGGCTTCCAATTTGGCATGAGAATCATGTGGCCTTTAACTCTGTATGAAATCCTCATCAACAAAGTGGAAAAGCTGGAAAGAATGATCATCACACATGTGAAACAGTGGCTTGGACTTCCACGATGCTTAAGTGCTGTCGAACTGTGTGGGAGTGGCAAATTGGAATTACCCATTACAGGACTTGTGGAAGAGTTCAAATGCACTAAAGCAAGGTTGGTCATGACCCTCACTGAATCTGAAGATACTGTTATTCAAACAGCGGCCCCCTGTGTGGCAACCTTAGCACATCTGAAGCCTTCAGAGTGCTAAGTCTGCTCTTCATTTCCAGGATATGGTTGGCTAAGTCCAACACGGGAGAGCCGGGCTCGTGCTCATCCCAAAAGCTCCTCAATGGCACAAGGCAACATCAGTGCAGAAAAGATGGCTTGTGGTGGAGGAAGTGAGAAGACGGGAGGAGGCAGAGCGACACGCCAAGGCTGTCTCAATGGCCAAGCAAGGCCAATGGACTAACTGGGAGAGCCTGGAAAAGAGGAAACTCAGCTGGCGTGAAATCCGGCAAATGGAAGGAT
Source organism: Raja brachyura (assembly GCA_963514005.1). The sequence goes on along the minus strand of OY740796.1, from coordinate 794,734 downwards.
CTCGACTAAGTTTTGTCATCAGAGCCACTTATGATGTTCTACCTTCACCCCAGAACCTGAAGCAGTGGTTTGGAGAAGACCCCGCTTGCTCCCTTTGCCAAGCACCTGGATCACTAAGGCACATTTTAACAGGATGCACTATGAGCCTCGGCCAAGGGCGTTACACTTGGTGGCATAACCAAGCTCTCAGACAGCTGTCATCAATCCTTGAACAGAGGCGAACGATCACAAATGTTTCCCCACCAACATCGGCTGGAAATGTCCACTTCACAACATTTGTACCAGCAGGCCAACCTCCAGAGCACCAGATAACATCAATGGATTCAAGCATTCTGCAGCCTGCTTGGGATTGGAAAATGGAAGTGGACTTAGAAAAAAGGCTTGTGTTTCCCCCAGACATTGTGGCTACAACACTCCAGCCAGACATGGTCCTGTGGTCTGCAACAGCCAAGTTGGCATATGGTGTGGAATTGACAGTTCCATGGGAAGATGGTGTTGAAAAAGCTTATGAGAGGAAAAAAAACAAGTACTCTGAACTGGCAACTGAAGCTTCCCAGAATGGCTGGAAGACCAAGATTTTTCCTGTCGAAGTGGGATGCAGGGGACTTGTTGCTACATCTATGACCAGGCTATTAAAGAAAATGTGGGTGGGGGGTCGCTGCCTCCAACAAGCAATCAAATCATTATCAAATTCTGCGGGAAAAAGCAACAATTGGATTTGGATCAAAAGGAGAGACAACAATTGGGCTGCAAGATGAATACTAGAGGGTATGGAATTGAGGGGGGTGTAACTGGGACGCCAGATATCACCGTTGAGCCCTCTGGAGATGTTGTGGGCTTATCAATGAAAAGTCAAAGAAGGAGGGTGCCCACCTGATGACCCCGATGACGTACCTACCCTACCTTTCACCACTCCAATCCCACTGCAAATAGCAAGAGTGCCGACTTATTACAGGGATTGAAACATCAAGTCCCATTAGCTCTACTGTATATAGTGACTTATGATTTTACTTAAGTTTGATTATATTCTAGCTTAAGTTTGCTTATGCTTTTGTTTAATTTTTTTTGATTTTGCTTTAAAATTGAAGAAGCAAGGAGGATACCACATTTTTCTGATAACAGCATTATTTTTCTGATAAGGATTCTGCTGCGGTCCAGTTCTTTCACTTAAACCGGTATACTGGGACTTCCGGTGGCGCCATGTTCTAGGAGAGAACAGTGCCAGACCAGCTCTTAAAAAATCTGGAAAAAAAACGGGGTTAGAGGAGGCTGCTAACACTACTTACCGTAGGAGATCGATTTTAAACGGCTCCGGGTGCGATTGTAAGCTGCGTGACGTCATCAGGCGCGCGACTTTAGCGACTCCGGTAAGAAATTTAAAATGAATCCCTCCTCCCCCACACAGCCGAAGAAAAGTTCCAGAAGGGAGGCAGGCCCTACCAAAGCTTCAGGCTCGGGACAGGCTGCCTCCCAAGAAGAGATTTCACAAAGAAAAGCTGAAATGGAAGATTTTAAAAAGTCTTTACTGGCAGATATGAAGAAAATGCTGAAGGAAACACAAACAGAAATGAAGAAAGATTATAAAGAAACTAAGGATGAAATGAAGGCCTTAAAAATGGATATTCGAAATATTAAAGATGAATTAACAAGAGAAGTTAAAGAAATGGTAAAAACCATGATGTCGGATTGGAAAACAGAAATTGAGGAGGACATACACAATCAACTGATCGAGGCAACTGATAAGATTGCTGGGATGGAGCGATTGATGGAAGAGATGATGGATGCGAAAATAGAGGCGAGGTTAAGCCCTATGTCAACTGTATTGGATCAACAAAATGATACGATTAAAGAATTAACTGATGCTGCTCTAACAACTGCGAGAGAGAATGAGAAGATAAACGAAGAGAACAAACGCCTCTCTGAATTATTACGTAAAATTAATGAGAAATGTATTGATTTGGAGGGGCGCCAAAGACGTAAGAATTTGCGCATAGTAGGTCTGTCTGAGGGACGCGAAGGAAACTATGACCCACGTAAATTCTTTGCAAAACTCCTAAAGGACATTTTGGATTTGGATGAAGAACCCCTGTTGGGCCGTGCCCACAGGGCTTTAAGACCGGTCCCTAGGAGGGGTGCGCCACCAAGACAAGTAATTGTAAAGGTGGTTTATGACAGTGTCTTTGAGGATATGATGAAGATAATCATAAGAAAAAGAAATCTGAAATACGAAGGAGATAACATCAGTATCTTCAGAGACTACCCGGCCGAAGTGGCTAAAAGAAGAGCTCTATTTACAGAAACAAGACGCATCTTGAGAGACATAAAAGGAATAAAGGAGATCAGATATGGTTTGGTGTACCCGGCAATACTTAGAGTTACCTACGAGAATAAGGATCTTCGTTTCACCAAACATACAGCGGCACTGGAATTTGCTCGGAAAATACTGAAGGAGGCAGAAGAAAGAGAAGAAGGAGAAGAAGGAGACGCTGTGGAAGAAGGAGTAGATCCAACTGGGTAGTGGATGAATGAACTTTATGGACCTGTGGCTGTGAATCATTTACTGAGAAAAAGGCGGAATAATGGACATCGATTTGTAGTTTTATAATGTTTACTAATTAATTAATAAATACTAATTTGTAATTTTTAATTATTAATTATTAATTACTAATTGGTTTGATTTCCCTTACTCCCCTTATATAGTATTACTAATTATGATAATAATTATAGCTGAGATTAACAACTAAAAATTAGTAATATGAATAATAGAAAAATTTATTAAGAAAATAAAGTTAGCACCCCCACCCCAATATACACAGTATTTCAAATAAGAGCTGGAATATTTAACATCTTTTTTTTTAATACGGAAGTCGTTAGATTAGTAGCCATGTTAGTGTGGCTTTCACTTGCACTCACTACACATTATATAAGTGTAGTTTCTTTTTTTTCTGATCACCTTTTTTTCACCCTTTACTTTTTTTATATTCACATTTGTTATTATTTTTGTTATTTTTTGCATAACACATACTTGATATTATATTATATATTATATAATCATGACTTTTATCTATTTTATATAATCAGATTAAATGAATATGGTTTAACGGAATTGGAAATTCGCATCGGATTGAAGTTGGGGTGTAGTGTCGGGCTGGAGGAGCCAAGAAGGCTACTCCAAAAAAAGCCACCCTAACAATAAAATGCAGGATATGAATGTAAGGAATGGAGATGATGGAATCACCTTCTGTAGCTGGAATGTTAAAGGAATCAATGAACCAATTAAAAGGGGAAAGGTACTAGCTCAGTTGAATAGATTGAAATCTGGAGTTATGTTTCTTCAAGAGACACATCTTAAAAAAGATGCTCAATATAGATTAACCGCGAAATGGATTTCAAAAGTATATCACTCTTCGTTTATACACAAATCTAGAGGAGTTGCAATAATTATTCGTAAAGGTATACCTTTTAAACTTAATTCATTAATAGAGGATAAGGAGGGTAGATATTTAATAATTACAGGGGAACTACATTCAAAAAAAGTAATTCTTATGAATATATATGCACCTAATTTTGATAATCCACTATTTTTTAAGAAAATATTTAATAGTATTCCTATATCCACCCAATATAATTTAATAATTGGAGGTGATTTTAATTGTACTTTAGATAATTATCTGGATAGATCTTCTACAAAAATTAAGGCTCTCTCTAAATCAAGCAAGCTTATAAACTCCTTTAGTAAGACATTGAATGTTAAAGATATTTGGAGATTGGATAATCCTACCGGACGGGAATATTCATTTTTCTCGCCGGTATTTGGAACATATTCGAGGATTGATTATTTCTTAGTAGACTCAAAACTACTCCCCTTTACATATGATGCAAAGTATCATAATATTATTATCTCAGATCATGCCCCTTTAACATTTAAGATAAAATTAAAAGATATGGTTAATAAAACTAATATTTGGAGATTCAATACACAGATATTAAAGGATAAAGACTGCTGTAACTATGTGGAGAAACAGATTAAATTATTTTTTGAAACTAACGATAAACCTGAGACTTCCTCATTACTATTATGGGACACATTTAAAGCATTTATGCGTGGTGCAATAATATCAGCACAAGCTCATTTTAATAAAGAAAATCGAAAGATGGAGCAAAAGTTAGAAAAAGAGATAAACCAATTAGATAGTGAAAATATAATACACCCTTCAAAAGAGTTGAGTAATAAAATTGCAATATTAAAATATAGATTAAATAAAATTTATGCGGACCAAGTGATAAAATTATACCAACAAACTAAACAAGTTCATTTTGAATTTGGTGATAAACCTCAAAAATTATTAGCACGACAACTCAGAAGATTAGACGATGAAAAAACTATACATAGTATTAGATCGGCGCAGGGAAATACGTTGACTATACCAAAAGACATTAATGATACATTTTTACAATATTATCAAAATCTTTATTCATCTAAATTAACAGGGCAAACAGATGAAATGGAAACATTTCTAGAAAAATGTCATTTTAATAAGTTAAATTTTGAGAGTAGGCAATTATTAAATGCTGAAATATCTGTAATAGATATCGAAGAATCAATTGGATCGTTAAAAAATGGTAAAACAGCGGGCCCCGATGGCCTGAGTGCAGAATTTTATAAAAAATTTCACGATCTACTTTCACCTAGATTACAAACAGTGTACAGACACACCTATGAATTAGGAAAATTACCAGACTCTTTAAATGAATCTACAATTACATTAATTCCTAAATTAGATAAGGACCTGGAAGACCCTGGATCATACCGAGCGATTGCCCTTTTAAATACTGATCAAAAAATACTAACTAAAGTACTCTCTCGGAGGCTAAGTTTAGTGATTTCCAAAATAATACATTATGATCAAACAGGTTTTATTCCAAAACGTTACTCATCACATAATCTTAGACGCTTGTTTAATATTATTTACTCGAGAAGAAGGAGAGATATAGAATTAGCAGTTATATCGTTGGATGCTGAAAAAGCATTCGACCAGGTGGAATGGTCATATTTATTTAATATAATGGAAAAATATCAACTGGGGGATGGATTTTGTAAATGGGTAAGAATATTATATTCTAACCCTACTGCAAGAATTTTAACCAATCAAATATTATCACCTAAATTTAATCTCTTTAGGGGATGCAGACAGGGATGTCCGTTATCCCCTTTATTATTTGCCTTGGTGATAGAACCTCTGGCTGAAAGAATCAGATCAGAACCCGAAATATATGGGTACAACACTGACATAACAAATAATAAGATATCTTTATATGCAGATGATATTCTGATTTATATTACTAAGCCGGAACGTAGTATTCCAAAGCTATTCAATGTTATAAATGAATTTAGTGTATTTTCAGGATATAGGATTAATTGGAGTAAAAGTGACATAATGCCTATAACTGGTATAAATGTAAATATATTACAAAAATACCCATTAAAAATAGTTACAGATAAATTTAAATATTTAGGAATTAATGTGTCTAAATCCTATAAATTATTAATTAAAGCTAATTATTATCAATTATTAGAGAAACTTAAAAAAAACATTTTATATTGGAAAACACTTCCTATATCTATGATCGGTAGAATTAATGCTATAAAGATGATTTTTTTACCACAATTGTTATATTTATTTCAGGCAATTCCTTTTTTTCTTCCAAAAAGTTTTCTAAAAAAAATTGATACCATAGTTAATAATTTTGTCTGGGATTACAAAAACCATAGAATAGGTAAAAAACACTTATGTAAGTCGAAGATAAATGGAGGGCTGGCACTTCCAAATTTTTTATATTACTATTGGGCAGTCCAGATTAAGAATATGAATTTTTGGTGGGTAAATATGGATGTTGAACCAATGTGGCTAAAAATGGAAAAGGAAGACTGTTTACCCTTCACTATAGAGTCGATTATTTTCGCACCAAAGGAAGTACAAAAAAAGACTTATAGGGATAACATTATCATTCATAATATTAGGCGTATTTGGAAACAGATAGTTAAGACCTTACATCTGGATAATCTTTCTTTTAGGTTATCAATTAGGAATAATCCACTGTTTAAACCCTCAATCTTAGATGCGGGTTTTAGACTGTGGGAGGATTTAGGAATTAAAAGAATAGAACACCTTTATAGAAATGGAAAATTATTATTATTTGAAGAGTTACAAGATATTTTTGGATTACCTTCACAACATCATTTTAGGTATTTACAAATTAGAGATTTTATTAAATGTAACACATACGACTATAAAAATAAAGGACCAGGCTTATTAGATGAAGTGTTTAATTTACATCCAAATACGGATAAGCTTATAGCTTATATCTATAATATTATTTTAGATAAAGAGAACCCAACAACTGAAACATATCGTCAAGCATGGGAAAATGAAATTGGATTACCTATAACGAAAGAAACTTGGGAAGAAAGCTTACAAAGAATACATTGGTGTTCTTTGAATGCCAGACATACATTGATACAATTTAAAGTTATATATAGATTACACTACTCGAAAACCAAATTAAAAAGTATTTTTCCTAACCTTTCCTCTATTTGTGATAAATGTAAGAATTTTGAAGCAAATTTAATACATAGTTTTGTAACATGTCCACGGTTGAATTTTTATTGGATTGAAATTTTTAAAGTTATTTCGGAAGTCCTTAAGGTTAAACTTGACCCAGACCCAAAATTAATAATATTTGGAATCCCGGAGCCAAATTTGGTACTTACAATTAATCAAAGAAATTTTTTTGATTATTGTTTAATAATTGGGAAAAAAATGATACTTAAATTTTGGAAGGGAACATTATCCCCAACAATTAAAATGTGGAAAGCAGAGATGTTGGAGACGTTGAATTTGGAAAGAATTAGATTTGTCCTTTTGGACAAGTATAATTCTTTTGAATTGATATGGTCTCCATATATACAGTATTTAGAGAAGTAGCTATTCTTGGAATCACGGCTTCGACGGGCACCCTATGGATCCGATGCGAATAACTTACCTATAATTGATAATATTGTGTATTTATTAGAGATATTTCTGAATGAAATAGTATCTCGTACAATGTCTTTAGTTTTTGTTTATATATATATATATATATATATATATGTAATATTATTGTTTTTCAAATTATCTTTTTAATTTTTAATTGATATATGTGCGAAAAATTTTTTTTTTATTTTATTCCCTTTTATTTTTCCTTTTTTCTTTATTCTTTTATATATCTTTTTCTTTATTTCCATAAAAATAGAAGATATTATGTATTGATATGCTATTTGTAGTAATACTGAATTAAGGTGTTAGTTTATAAAGTAAGCTATATATTGTAAACTATTTACTTCAAATAAAAAAAAATATTATATAAACCGGTATACTGATTCTTCAGATTTAGTATTGTGGAATTTATTTTTGATGTGCCAATTTTGTTGTGGGAATCTAATGGTTTTGTGTGAAAATGTTTGGCCAAAATGAATCACAAGGCATGAAAGAGCTAATTGCTGTTACATTGCTTGCTGAGATACTTCACAAGATCGTGTGGCTTGTATTTCTCTCAGATAAACTTTCTCTAGTGGAGCAGATAAGAGGGGCCCTGTTAGGCTAATTAGAATGAATAAGGGAACAGAATAAATTGGTACAGAATAACAACATATTAGAACTTGGCTGATGCTTCTTGGGACATTACTTAATGCCATTGGTATTCTGCGTTATTAATTTGAGTGGACCTGCATTTTTATGGAAGTTGTTTCATATATGTGGTGGAAAAATAAACGCTGTTTCTCCATATTTAGTTCTGACTGGTGACAAAAAGCACCTGTCCTAGACGACCTCAGAGGTCTGGATGGTTCATAATGTAGCAGAAGATCACAAATGTATTTTTGCACTAGACCATTCAGTGCTTTGTGAACCAACAGTAATATTTTGAAATCAATTATTTGACACTGAAAGCCAGTGTAAAGACCTCAAAACTGGAATGATGTGATCCACTTTCTTAGTCTTAGTGAGGACTCGAGCAGTTTGCGTGATGGAATGGTTGGCTTTGGTTTGATAGAGAGAGACTATGAGGATTGATTTGGATGAGTGGGAGAGTAGAATCTGTACTAATGCTCACGTGCTGCGGCAACCGTCGCCATTCATACAGCTCTAACCTACGGTAATATTGATCTTGCATCTCAGAGGCAATAAAACTAATATGGACTGACTGACAATTCTCAGAGCCAAATGGCCTGTGCAGTTAAATAATTCTTTAATTGTATTCAACAAGGCCATTGGAGTAAGGAGAGCCCATGTCGGAGACGAGCGGGAGGGGGTTATCAGCAAGAACAAAGGGGAGGTTGGCAAGGAGATCAAGGCCAAGGGAGGCGCACAGACTGATCCATTTCCTTAATGCTGACTAGCCAACAGTGGTGAATGGGTTTTACACTGATAAGGAACCTGTTCTGGCATTACAAGTTGCGGGATAACAGTACCTTCATAGTGGATGCAGGGGCATACATTCAGTCCACTAACAACCTCCCCAAATACGACAAGACTCGGAGATTATCTGGATTCCAAGGACAGATCCATCAATACCCCATCTCTATGCCAGTCGAAGTAACACCCATAATAAGTCTGAAGAAGGGTCTCGACCCGAAACGTCACCTATCTCCTTCGCTCCTTAGATGCTGCTGCACCCGCTGAGTTTCTCCAGCTTTTTGTGTAACCCATAATAAGATACCCAGCATTCGTAATAAGGTAGATGGGTTGAATGTACAGATAGTTATTAATGAATATGATATAGTTGGGATCACGGAGACATGGCTCCAGGGTGACCAAGGCTGGGAGCTGCACCTGGGCAGGAATGGAACCAATGTCCTTGGTGGAGTGTTTGCTTGTGCTGCCGGGGAGGACTTTAACTATGCCAGGAGTGTTGAGGCAGGAGGTTGGGAGCTTGAGCAAAGAGACAGGGGGGAGACATATCATGGAGAACATCCAGGGATATTCAATATTCAGGAGGGATAGACAGAAAGGAAAAGGAGGTGGGGTAGCATTGCTGGTTAGAGAGGAGATTAACGCAGTAGAAAGGAAGGAAATTAGCTTGGAGGATGTGGAATCGATATGGGTAGAGCTGCAAAACACCAAGGGGCAGAAAACGCTAGTGGGAGTTGAGTGCAGGCCACTAGTAGTGGAGTTGGGGATGGCATCAAACAGGAAATTCGAAATGCGTGCAACAAAGTTAAAACAGTTATAATGGGTGACTTCAATCTATATATAGATTGGGTAAATCGTATTGGCAGGGGTGCTGAGGAAGAGGATTTCTTGGAATGTATGTGGGATAGTTTTCTAAACCAACGTGTAGAGGAACCAACGAGAGAACAGGCTATTTTACTTTGGTGTCACATGAGTGACTACGTGAAGAAGGCCGTCACCACGCATGCACGTCATTACGTCTGACGCATTGTGCAACGACTGGCTGGCGGGCACGTCGCTCCTTCCAGTGGGTAAGTTTGAAGGCTCAGGTAAGTGTTTAAAACTTAGCTGAGGACGTTGCTCCCGGTCTGGAGTGTGTTTTGCTTACCGTTTTTTCAGCTTTGGATTGCAAGAGACATGTCAAAAGTAAAGAGGCGAGCCGCGACAAAACCGGCTGCGGAAGACCACGGGTCTGCGAGCAGCATGCGGCTGCCGAATTCGCCTTCAGGGCCGCTGGAAGAGCAGCCAGCGGCTACAGACTTGGTGCTGCCAGAAACGCCTTGGCTACTCCACAGTGGAGGAAAGCCACCAGAAAGTCTGTGAGGGCCCTGGACTCAGATGAGTTGGGCCAGTGGGTGGAAAATTTCCCTCCTTCTATGGGCAGCATTATTGGCAGGCTGCCCCACATGGAGAACCTAGTGGAGAGGTTACTCCAGCACGATATGCTCCAAAGAACGGAGCTATCGGAGCCTGGGGATTATAGAGAACCCGAGGCAGCAGCACCTGTGTCAGGGCTGCAGAATATCTCCCTCTCAGATGAGGGGAGTATACGAGGTCAGTGCTATACAGACCCAGAGTACGGAGGCACAGTTGGGCAGCATGCTTCAGGGCATGAGGGAACATCGGGTGTACCATCTAAGGCATCCATATTTGCGATCACTGCCCTTACAGGGGAACCATTGCATGAAGAGCTCGCAATGAGCTTAAATTATCTGGCTTCCCATTAACTCCAAGAACAAACGATGGAGGAGCCAACTGCCAGGTATAACACTCCACTAAACTGTGCCTCACTAAGTGTCCCGGTTGTTAACCAATCCATTTGGGGACATATTGGAGCGGGCATCAGAGCCCAAGAGGTTAAAATTCAAAGCATCCTCAGGCTGCTTGCCTCTGGCATCACAGCCTTTGCCAGGTCAGTGGATGGGGCGCCCTCTCTGATACACAGCAGGAAAGAATGGCATTAATGTGCAATGCACATTTTGAAATCAATTGCCTCAGGAAGAATGCCATCCGTCCTGCTCTAAACCATAAATTTGTTGGGCTGTGTAAGATGGGGATTGAGCAACCCCCAAACTTCCTGTTCGGAGAAGACCTGTCAAAACAGGTAAAAGAGCTTGATCAGGAGGCATGAAGGCACCTCCAAAGGTATCGTCTTTCCAGAGACTGTACCCCTACCCTCCTCTCCATACCAGGCAGTTCGTTGGATATGGTGGACGTGGTGCCGAGCAACAAGCACAGAGGCATTTTTTAGGGCAGGGCCCAAGCCAGGCCATGTTCAAGATGCGGCACCCTCCAACAGCCCTACCCCCCAGACCTCGGGGGCAGAAGTAGAGACCTTACCACCGGTAATCACTAAGGTATGTGAGCCTGTGATGGATCCATTACAAGTTGATTGGAGATTGCAATTTTTCTTACATGAATGGCATTGGATAATATCTGACCCGTTTATACTACACAGTATACAAGGTTTCCAAATTAAGTTCATTTCTGACTCGCCTCCACCCACTCAGCATACACCTGTTTTCACAACAGGAGTACATGAGTGCACAAAGAGAACTTGACTCTTTGTTCAAGAAAGGGGTAATTGAGAGGGTGAGCCATGAGTCTGACCAGTTTGTGTCCAACATATTTACTAGGCAAAAGAAGGATGGAGAATGTCGAATTATCCTTGATTTGACAGAGCTTAACACCTTTGTGCAGTATAAACACTTAAAAATGGAACCTTTTGTCACTGCCAAACAACTGCTTTCCAAGGGATGTTAAATGACAAGCATTGACCTCAAAGATGCTTACTATTCAGTGGCCATTCATGAAGATCACAGAAGATTTCTGAAGTTAACGAGATGGATCAGTTGTGGCAGTTTAAAGCATTGCCTAATAGATTAACCTCAGCCCCCAGACTATTCATAAAATTGCTAAAACCAGTCCTGGGGTCAATCAGGGCACAGAATCATATTGTCATGGCATAGTTGAACGACATCTTTGTCATTGGGAGGACTTTGGAATTAGCTGAATTATCTGTGTCAGCTACAAAACTCTTTTTTGAAAAGCTAAAGTTTTTAATCCATCCAGTTAAGTCTAAATTGGTGCCATCTACGATAATTAACTATTTGGTATTCACCATTAACGCAGTACATGTGTCAGTGACTGCCTTGGGGCAAGTAATTAGAGTTAATTGAAGCCTGCAGGAAACTCATTGTTGTTAATCAACCTTCTATTAGACTTGTGGCTCGTATAATTGGAAAATTAGTGGCAGCATTCCCATCTGCTCAGTTTGGGCTTTGCACTACCAAAACTTACAGCGTGCAAAGGAACAGGCATTCAAGCTTCACCCCGCGGATTGTATACCAGTGGTCCCCGCGGCTGGGTTACCCCGAGCCGGGTTCACCCCGCGGCTTGTGTCTTCCACACGGTCCCCGCGGCTGGGTTACCCCGAGCCGGGTTCACCCTGCGGCTTGTATTCCCGTTGTCCCCGTGGCCGGGTTTCCCTGAGCCGGGTTCACCACGCGGCTTGTATTCCCGTTGTCCCCGTGGCCGGGTTTCCCTGAGCCGGGTTCACCCCGCGGATTGTATACCAGTGGTCCCCGTGGCTGGGTTTCCCGAGCCGGGTTCACCCTGCGGCTTGTATTCCCGTTGTCCCCGCGGCTGGGTTTCCCTGAGCCGGGTTCACCCCGCGGATTATATACCAGTGGTCCCCGCGGCTGGGTTTCCCCGAGCCAGGTTCACCACGCGGATTGTATACCAGTGGTCCCCGCGGCCGGGTACACCCCGCGGATTGTATACCAGTGGTCCCCGTGGCTGGGTTTCCCTGAGCCGGGTTCACCCCACGGATTGTATACCAGTGGTCCCCGCGGCTGGGTTACCCCGAGCCGGGTTCACCACGCGGATTGACTCTTCCAACTGTCCTGGGTTCCCCGTGGATTCCGATCTCCGCTTATTCCGCAGCCGGGTTTTCCTCGCGGTCCCTGAAGACGGGATTCCCCGCGAAGTCTGTGTTTGGGTTCCTCCCCCCTCCCCCCCCCCCCCCCAAGCCGGGTATCCCCGCGATTTTCCCCCAGTCCCACAAACTCTTCCTTAATGTCAAATACTTTGCTCACAAACCAAACACAGATTGACTCTTGTTCAGTGCCTGTGCGGTCTTGAGTCCCATCAACAATAATACAGAAGAATGTCGTTGATTGAATGTCTTCACAAATGCTTCTGAGTATATGATGACGTAGAAGCTGGAGGATCTCATTTTGGCTTGCTCCGGAAGTATAGTTTGTTTTCTTCTGCAGCCATGTCGTCAGGTCCCTGTCACGATATGAGAGGAGTTGAAGCAATGTTGTAAAGTTGCCATCGCAGTCATCTTTCCCACGTAACGACAGACCTTGCTGGGTCAGATACTACAGTGTTTCAATTATCTGCAGTAGGGATCTCTGGGACAGTACCTGTCCTTGGCATCATTGTTTGCTCAGCTAGGCATTAATGTCACATGCCTTGTTGCAGTTTACACTGGCAATTTTATGGCATTCAGACTTTGGTTAACTTGGAATTTTTCAATGCCTCTTTTCCAGTTCTTAAAACCGCGCACGATAAATGTTTTCCCTTGTCAATTCGTCCCTTCCCTCCCGCTCCACTCCTTCCCCGGGCACTTTCCCTTGCAACCGCAAGAGATGCTACACTTGTCCCTTCACCTCCCCCATCCACTCCTTTCAGGGACCCAAGCAGTCATTCCAAGTCCGACAGAGGTTCACCTGCACCTCCTCCAACCTCATCTACTGCATCTGTTGCTCCAGATGCCAGCTGATCTACATCGGTGAGACCAAGCGGAGGCTGGGCGATCGTTTCGCCGAACACCTCCGCTCTGTCCGCAATAACCAACCCGACCTCCCGGTGGTTCAGCACTTCAACTCCCCCTCCCATTCCGTATCCGACCTCTCGGTCCTGGGCCTCCTCCACGGCCAGAGTGAGCAACACCGCAAGTTGGAGGAACAGCACCTCATATTCCGCTTGGGCAGTCTGCATCCTCTGGGCTTAAACATTGAATTTTCTCAATTCTGTTAACCCAGACTGCCCCCTCCCCTCCCCACCTCTCCCTTAGCCCTCGGGCCCTGACATTCCTTCTCCATCTCCCCCCCCCCCCCCCCACCCACCCCAGTCACACTAGCTTCTAATTTTCACACCTTACAATGGCCTGTTTCCTTTATCATCAATACTTTTTTGCATATCTTTCATTCATTGTTCTTTATCTCTCCACATTTCTGTCTATATCGCTCGTTTCCCTGATCCCTGACCAGTCTGAAGAAGGGTCTCAGCCCGAAACGTCGCCTATCTCCTTCGCTCCTTAGATGCTGCTGCACCCGCTGAGTTTCTCCAGCTTTTTGTGTAACCCTCGATTCTCCAGCATCTGCAGTTCCTTCTTTAACACGATAAATGTTTGTTCCTTGAATTTTGACATTTTCATAAAGACTTTTTCCACTGCTACTGCACAGGTATGGCACAACACACCATCGATAGTGGTTCAATATTGAGCCATGGAAACTCTTTAAACCAATTTGCCTGAAACTTAAGAGATCTACATTTCAAATTCTGTATTGGCAAAGAAGAAAGGTATCGAGGATGGTTGGGTTTCTTTGGCAATGAACATGTCAAAGACGTCCGTACATGTATGGACCAATGTGGTTCATCATTCCTGCATGATGAGGACAAAGAATTATCAGCTGGGAAAACTTCATTTCCACATGGACTACCACTGGTCAACACTGGAGTTTCTGGTAGCTGATGGGCTGGTAGCTGAAGATGACAAAACGGGTACGGGACTACTTGGTGGTGCAATAGCAGAAGATGTCATGGCTGGATTTCCTGGTCTGCTAGATGGACTTTCTCGCCTCGGTGGAGATGTCATACCTGGACTTCCTGATGTGATTGGAGATGTCTTGACGGGACTAGTAGTAACCGGACTTTCTGGTCAGTTTGCAGTTATGTTGACTGGACTGGTACTGGTAGCAGAGGATGACAAGTCCACACTGCCTGGACTGTGTGTGGAAGGAGATGAACAATAATTGATACAAAAAAAATCATTCATTCTAGATCGTAAACAAAAGCATGAATATCACAGACCTTGTTGTGGTAAATCAATTTGCATTAATTTTGGTCTTTCATACTTCTGATGAAAGGAATGTATGAAAGGAAAATCATGCTTGACTAATCTGGAATTTTTTGACGATGTGACAAGTAAAATGGATGAAGGGGAGCCAGTTGATTTAGAGTATCTAGACTTTCAGAAAGCCTTTGAGAAGGTCCCGCATGGGAGACTGGTGACTAACATTAGAGCACAGGGTATTGGTGGTAGGGTGTTGACATGGATAGAACATTGTTTGGCAGGCAGGAAGCAAAGAGTAGGAGTGAACGGGTCCTTTTCAGAATGGCAGGCAGTGGCTCGGTGTTGGGGCCGCAACTGTTTACCATATATATTAATGATTTGGAAGGGGGAATTGGGAGCAACACTAGTAGATTTGCTGATGACACAAAGCTGGATGGCTGTGTGAACTGTGAAGAGGAAGTTAAGAGGTTGCAGGGTAACCTGGACAGGTTGAGTGAATGGGCAGATGCGTGGCAGATGCAGCATAATATAGATAAATGTGATCTTTGGTGGCAAAAACAAGGGGGCAGATTATTATCTCAGTGGGGTTAGGTAATGCGGACGTGCAGCGAAACCTGGGTGTCCTTGTACACCAGTCACTGAAGCTTGGCGTGCAGGCACAGCAGGCAGTGAAGAAAGCTAATGGAATGTTGGCCTTCCAAACAAGAGGATTTCAGTAAAGGAGAGGTTCTTCTGCTGTTGTATAGAGCTCTGGTAAGACCACATCTGGAGTATTGTGTACAGTTTTGATCTCCCAATTGGAGGAAGGATATCCTTGTGATTGAGGCAGTGCAGCGTAGGTTCACGAGATTGATCCCTGGGATGGTGGGACTGTCATATGAGGAAAGATTGAAAAGACTAGGCTTGTATTCACTAGAGTTTAGAAGGATGAGGGTGGATCTGATAGAAACATTAAAAATTATAAACGAACTGGACAAGCTAGATGCAGGCAACTTGTTCCCAATGTTGGGCGACTCCAGAACCAAGGGCCACAGTCTTAGAATAAAGAGCAGCCATGATCACAATGAATGGCGGTGATGGCTTGAATGGCCTAATGGCCTCCTCCTGCACCTATTTTCTATGTTTTTCTGTATCTCTCACCATATCCCTCTCAACCCCTCTCTCCTTTTCCCTTACCCTGTCCCTACATCTCTCGTTCTCCTCCCCCCCGGTTTCACTCTCTTTTTTTTTTTTTTCAAAAACTTTATTCAACACAATCATATAATACAAACCATCAAAACATAATCAAAATCGCACTATAACAAACAAATCATTGTAGTACAACAGTACATTCATTATTTATAATAGTCTCATCCCCATGCGGTGACCAGCGTTTACGGAAGGCCTCCAGAGTCCCTGTGGACACCGCGTGTTCCCTCTCCAGGGCCACACGTGCACGGACGTAGGCCCGAAAGAGGGGCAGGCAGCCGACTCTCGCCTGACTGTCAACCGACCGCTGCCTGGACCCACGAATGGCCACCTTAGCCAGGCCGAGGAGCAAACCGACAGGCAAGTCCCCCCCCCCACACTCGGCTCTCCCCACTCCTCTCACTCTCTCTCTCTCTCTGTCTCTCTCTCTCTCTCTCTCTCTCTGTCTCTCTCTCAATCTCTCTCTTTCTCATTCTCACTCTCTTTCCCTATCTCTCTCTCTTTGTTTCACTCTCTCACCCCTCTCTCTCTGTGTCTCTCTCAGTTTCTCCCTCTTTCTCTGTATCTCTCTCTCAAACAATCTCAAACAAATATTTCATCAAACACTTTGCAGAGGATGCGGGAAAAATTCACAACATGCTCTCGTACATTTCAGCGAACAAATACCGGGCCAACTGCCAGACAGGAGCATGAATACTTGACATTTTATTGTCACCGATTTATCCCATCAGGTAAAGCATAAAAATAAATTTAATTTCACACCTAATTCACTTTCATATCTTCAGCATTAATAAAGTTATGGCCATTTTCATACTCGGAAATTAGCACCTTGTTCCCCATTGCCTTTCCATTGACTTAACACAAAAGCTGTGATCAAGGACAGTCAAAAGCCCATAACTTTCTTAAAAATTAAGAGAACTCAATGACTATTTCAATTATTATAGATTGAAGCATTCTGAAACAAATATGAAACAATCTTACTTGGATGAACTGAAATTAAAGCATATAATTAGTTAGTTATCTAATTGTAGCTAATTACAAAATTCAATTACTAGATCTAAACATCTATCCATTTCTTCAGAAAAGATACACTTTTTTAAATTGCCTAAGTGTCCAAATAACATTCACACAATAATCCACAATCTCACATGGTTTTTAAATCCAATTTTCATGAATGTTTGGCCAAATGGAAGGAATTTAGTGTTTAATGCCTGTAAATTAATGGCCATTTAAATCAACTTGCGAGTGGGTTTTAGTGGAATGCGGTGGATTGAAACATTGCGGTTTGCGGTGAAGTCGGTATGAAAAATACTGGCGGTTCATACATTTTTTGTGTCCCCTTTTCGCAACATGAAAATGTGATTAAAGCCTTCCTAAAAACCAAATTTTTATGTAAAAATAAGCTGTGCAGCTTCTTTTATCACCTACCTTAGGTCCGTTCCGCTGTCACTGTTCAGAGCTTTAGAAGATGATTTTTAAACTACTCTAGTTAATAAATAATCTAGCGTAGTTTAAAAATACCTTCATGAATTAAATGTCGGAGCGATTTCTCCTTCGCGACGAAATTGCCCGACATGGATCGACTTGGACGGCCTAGAAAAAATCGGCATTTTAAAACTGCCCCCCTCTGAAAGGAGCCAAAGTCGCGCACACGGGGAGCGGCAGAACTGCAGCGCTGCTAAAGGTAGGTATTGTCACATACCTAGTTAGAGCGTTGCAGAGCAAATGCAATCAAACCAAAAATCCAAGGGCCGCAACGAGTTGGATTTAAAGATCGGGCGGGACAAGAGAGATCTGTTCCAGGGTCTGATAATATCGAGGAGGAACCTGTTTCGGTGCTGTGTGACTACATGACTGGACTCCGTCGAACCAGACAATTCCTTCCATTCTTGTGCGGAGTTGTTGCCAAACCAAGGTCTGATGCATCACGATAGGACGCTTACTCCCGGGTATTAGTTAACGTCGATAAGAGTAATTGAAGACATGCCGAATTTCCGTAACCCTCTTCTCACCCTCTCAGTCTCTCGCTATCTCTCGCAATTGAAATAGGGTCCTGGCCCGAATCGGCGCCAATTCATACTCGACATTGATACTGCTTGATCTGAATATGATGAGTGTTTAGCGGCAGTGGGCAAGTACTGGCTCAGGTTTAAGAGGATGAGGGGAGACCTCATAGAAACTTACTGAATAGTGAAAGGCTCAGGAATAGAGCGGATGCTTCCAATGGTGGGAGAGTGTAGGACCAGAAGTCATGGCCTCAGAATGAACAGACGTACCTTTAGAAAATAGTTGAAGTTGAATTTCTACAGTGAGAAGGTGGTGAATACATTGAAATCTTTCCGACAGAAGGCTATGGAGGCCGGCAATGGATATTTTTAAAGTAGAAATACTGTAGATAGATCTTGATTTGGAGGGGTATCAAGGGTTGCAGGGAGAAGGCAGAAGGGGCTCTAAGGGAGAGATCGATCAGCCATGATTAAAAGATGGTGTAGTGTTGACGGACCGAATGGCCTAATTCTGCTCTTGTCACTTAATATCTCTCCCCCCTTCTCTGTCTCTCTCTCTCTCTCTCTCTCTCTCCCTGTCTCTCTCTCTGTCTACCTCTCTCTCTCTCTCTCTCTCTCTCTCTGAGTGTGTGTGTGTGTCTCTCTCTCTCCCCCCTCTCTCTCTCTCTTTCTTTCTCTCAACCTCTCACTTTCTCTGTCTCACTTTTTCTCCATGTCTATTTCTCTCTGTATATCTGTCTGTCCGTCTCTCTCTCTCACTCTCGCTTTCCCTGTCTTTCTCTTTGTTTAAATCTCTCTTTCATAGAAACATAGAAACATAGAAAATAGAGGAGGCCATTCAGCCCTCCGAGCCAGCACCGCCATTCATTGTGATCATGGCTGCTCGTCCACAATCAATAACCCGAGCCTGCCTTCTCCCCATATTCCTTGATTCCACTAGCCTTTAGAGCTCTATCTAACTCTCACTCAAATCCATCCAGTGATTTGGCCTCCACTGCCCTCTGTGGCAGGGAATTCCACAAATTCACAACTCTCTGTGTGAAAAAGTTTTTTCTCACCTCAGTCTTAAATGACCTCCCTTTATTCTAAGACTGTGGCCCCTGGTTCTGGACTCGCACAACATTGGGAACATTTGTCTTGCATCTAGCTTGTCCAGTCCTATTATAATTTTATATGTTTCCATAAGATTACCCTTCATCCTTCTAAACTCCAGTCTCCCTCTCTCTCTATCTTTTTCTCTCTCTTACGAAGGGGAAATCATGCTTGCCTAATCTTCTGGAGTTTTTGAGGATGTAACTAGGAAAATGGACAAGGGGGAGCCAGTGGATGTAGTGTACCTTGAAAGCATTCGATAAGGTCCCACATAAGAGATTAGTGGGCAAAATTAGGGCACCTGGTATTGGGGGGCAGCGTGCTGACATGGATAGAATCTGACATTTTTGAGTGGCATGGCAATCAGTACCTGGTCTTGGTCAACTTGTACTCTGGATCGTTCGAGATCGACCAACTCCGCAGTCCAACCTCAGCCATGGTTGTTAAAAAGCTGGCACACCACTTATCTGTCCACGGGTCTCCCGTTCATCTTCTCTCCGACAATGACAGCCAATTCACCAGTCAGCACTTCAAAAACATTGCTAAATGCTGGGATTTTCGCCACATCACTAGCCCCGAGTACCCACAGTCCAATGGTTTGGTCGAACGGGTGGTGAGAAGTGCAAAACAAGTGATGGAGCGGTCCCATCGGGTCTGTACCAACGTCTATCACGACTTAAGGAAAACTTCCCGTGATCCGATTCTGAGTTCCCCTGCCCAGCGCCTTGTGTCAAGGCAGATTCGCACTGTGCTATCTGTAGCTAAACAGATGTTACAACCACAAATTCCAGGCAAAACTCCAACAGTGATGCGATACCCAGAAAAATTAATATGACAAGTCAAGCGCACCGCTTCCGCCACTGACCAAGGGACAGGTTGTCCGCTTGCAAACGCCAAAAGGCTACGACCGGCTGGGCGTCATTCAAGGAACTGCTCCTGAGCAGCTCTTACCGTCACTGTTGATGATGGCACCAACAGACGTACCCTACAAAACCTTCGTCCGTTCAATGAGCCAGTGCCACCTCGACACCATCCTGACTACACAGCTGTGTCTCCTCCACTGTCCTACAACTGCCTGCTGACCCTGGTCCAGATGTTTTGCCTGCTGCTTCACCTCCCCAGCCGCTGCCGAGGTCTCCATCCTCGCCCTCAACACCGGTTAGACCTGCGGTATCACTTCCTTCTCCTATTCAATCTCTGGTGAAGGGAGAAAACGGTGGGTACCGTATGCTTGCAGGTCGTGTCTGCTAGCCAAATCCAAAGTACAAGGACTGTGTTAAGTAAAGTGCACACTCCTCACATTGGTGGTTATCTATATACTCCACTATATGAGTGTTTAAATATGATTTGCTCCTTTAAGACGAAAGATGTAGATCAACTATATTAGTCTGTCAATATCCTTCACCAGTACATTATGCATGATACACATTCCACCGTGTAATCCAGTCCGGGATTTGATTAACATTGCAGCCACTGATAACAGCCTGCTCGTCCCTTAGTTTGTAGGTCTGTGAGATGATGCGAGGAGTGTAATGGTATGTATTGTTCTCTCTGCATGGGCTTTTAATAAATGCTTGTGGTTCGCCTAATACTTTGTAATGGTTTGATTACAAAACAGAGGGATAATGGCCTAACGCAGCAGGGTGGGACAAGTGTAGCTGGCACATATTGGCTGGTGTGGGCTCGCTGGGCCGAGGGGCCTGTTTCCACACTGTATCACTCTATGGCGATGACTGGAAGACAACAGAGAACATTCAGCAGAGCGCCCTCTAATGAAGACTGGATGTACTTACAGGAAGAGCAGGCTGGAAGATTCAAAGTCAATGGCAATGGCCACATCTTCCTCTGTTGTGTGTTGATTGCGTGGTGCCGCTGGAAGTTCAGTGTCCGAGCGCTCCCTTTACCACCGCACTCGACTTTACCACCGCCGGGAAACGGCGCCCCGTCACACGCTGGTTACAGTAAGCCCAAAACAATTTGGTCCTTCTTTCACCATGAATGGAATTCAATTTGATTTTCGCTGATTTTTTTTCTTGTTCTTGCTTTGAACTTTCTAACTCATTAGTGGAATTAAGGTTGTCAGGTTTACAGCTTCAGGATCAGGCCATTCGGCCCATAGCGTTGATGCCGTACATTATGCCCCTAAACCATACTCCTCCATTCCCCTGACATTTGGCACAGATATGACGGCGCACTGGGCATCACGATGGTGCAGAGATAGAGATGTTGCCTTACAGGTACAAGGGTAGAAGGAGAAAACAGGCCGGTACAGACCTAGTGGGCCGAAGGTCCAGTTTCTGCCCTAGACTACGCCATGAGTTCAGTTTAGTTTATTGTCATGTACTCCAAGGTACAGTAAAAAGCTTTTGTTGTGTGCTATCCAGTCAGGGGAAAGACAACACAGAGAAAATGCTGGGGATTATGCCTGTGCCCGTAAGTTATTGATTGGCAGCTGCAACCTTGTAAGCGTGTCGGTGAACATCCTCGCAAGGCCTGATCCAGGAGTGGAGTTCACCTGATACAGTCCCACAAACTCTTCCTTAATGTCAAATACTTTGCTCACAAACCAAACACAGATTGACTCTTGTTCAGTGCCTGTGCAGTCTTGAGTCCCATCAACAATAATACCGAAGAATGTCGTTGATTGAATGTCTTCACAAATGCTTCTGAGTATATGATGACGTAGAAGCTGGAGGATCTCATTTGTCATGCTCCGGAAGTATAGTTAGTTTTCTTCTGCAGCCATGTCGTCAGGCCCCTGTCACGAGATGAGAGGAGTTGAAGCAATGTTGTAAAGTTGCCATCACAGTCATCTTTCCCACGTAATGACAGACCTTGCCGGGTCAGATACTACAGTGTTTCAATTATCTGCAGTAGGGATCTCTGGGACAGTACCTGTCCTTGGCATCATTGTTTGCTCAGCTGGGCATTAATGTCACATGCCTTGTTGCAGTTTACACTGGCAATTTTGTGGCATTCAGACTTTTGATGAACTTGGAATTTTTCAATGCCTCTTTTCCAGTTCTTAAAACCGCGCACGATAAATGTTTGTTCCTTGAATTTTGACATTTTCATAAAGACTTTTTCTACTGCTACTGCGCAGGTATGGCACAACACACCCTCGATATTGGTTCAATATGGAGCCATGGATAGGCTGGGTGAGTGGGCAAATGCATGGCAGATGCAGTATAATGTGGATAAATGTGAGGTGATCCACTTTGGTGGCAAAAACAGGAGGGTAGATTATTATCTGAATGGTGGCAGATTAGGAAAAGGGGAGATGCAACGAGACCTGGGTGTCATGGTACACCAGTCATTGAATGTAGGCATGCAGGTGCAGCAGGCAGTGAAGATAGTAAATGGTATGTTAGCATTCATAGCAAAAGGATTTGAGTATAGGAGCAGGGAGGTTCTACTGCAGTTGTACAGGGTGTTGGTGAGACCACACTTGGAGTATTGCGTACAGTTTTGGTCTCCAAATCTGAGGAAAGACATTCTTGCCATAGAGGGAGTACAGAGAAGTTCACCAGACTGATTCCTGGGATGTCAGGACTTTCATATGAGGAAAGACTGGATAGACTCGGCTTGTACTCGCTGGAATTTAGAAGATTGAGGGGGGATCTTATAGAAACTTAGAAAATTCTTAAGGGGTTGGATGGGCTAGATGCAGGAAGATTGTTCCTGATTTTGGGGGAGTCCAGAACAAGGGGTCACAGTCTAAGGATAAAGGGGAATACCTTTAGGACCGAGATGAGGAAAACATTCTTTGCACAGAGAGTGGTGAGTCTCTGGAATTCTCTGCCACAGAAGGTAGTTGAGGCCAGTTCATTGGCTATATTTAAGAGGGCGTTAGATGTGGCACTTGTGGCTAAAGGGATCAGGGGGTATGGAGAGAAGGCAGGTACGGGATACTGAGTTGGATGATCAGCCATGATCACATTGAATGGCGGTGCAGGCTCGAAGGGCCGAATGGCCTACTCCTGCACCTATTTTTCTATGTTTCTATGTTTCTATCTGGGGTCATATGGGTGTAGGCATCAGAGCTCAGGAAATGAGGCTTCAGAGGGTGCGGAAGCTGCTCGCCTCAGGCATTACAGCATTCGCCAGGTTGGTGGATGGAGGGCACCTGTCTGATGTACAGCAGGGTGCCCTGGCCCTCATGTGCAATGCACATTTCATGATAAACTGTCGGAGAAAGAGTGCTATCTGCCCTACCATCAACCCGAAGTTTGCCGCTCTGTGCAAACCCAGCAATACCCAGCCACCGAATCCGTTGTTTAGTGAAGACCTCGCAAAAATAGTCAAGGAGCTGGATGACGAGGCAAGAACAGTCGGGCTCATCAAAGCATAGTTGACCAGCAGAGCGCTTTAGCGGCATTATCCTTACAAACGGTTTGGGGAAACCATCCCCAACACACACTAACCACCCCCCTTTTAACACATCCCCACCCTATCCACTCACGCATAGCTCCCAACTCGCAGGCGCGTCCAGAGAGAGAGAGGGGGCAGAGACAGAGAGACAGGGGCAGAGACAGAGACAGAGAGAGGGGCAGTGTGGGGGTGGGGCTGGGGGAGGTGGGGGAACGGGGTGGCGAAGGGGGGTAGTGGAAGGGGATGGAGAATGGGGGATGGTGGATGGGGAGATGGTGGAAGGAGGGATGGTGGAAGAGGGATTGTGGAGATGGGGGGTTGTGGGGGTAGGGGGGTGTGTGGGGGTTGGGGGTGGGTGGGGGTTGGGGGTGGAGGAAGGGGGGACTGGGGAAGGAGGCTTGGAGAAGGAGGGTGGGGTAAGGTGGTGTGGAAAGGGGTGGTGGAAGTGGGGGTGGGGGAAGGGGGGGGTGGGGGAAGGGCAATGGGGGAAGGGGTGATGGTGGGGTGGTGGAAGTTAGGGTGGGGGAAGGTGGGGAAGGGGGTGTGTGGGGGAGGAGGGTTGGGGGAAGGGAGAGTGTGTGGGGGAGTGGGGTTGGGGGAAGGGAGGGTGTGTGGGGGAGTGGGGTTGGGGAAGGGGGTGTGTGGGGGAGGTGGGTTGGGGAAGGGAGGGTGTGTGGGGGAGAGGGAAGGGGGGTGTGGGAAGGGGGGGTGGTGACAGCAGACGCAGCTCGCATGCTGCTCACCCGCACCTTCAGCTTTCGGCCTCACGCAGTAGCTCCCGGTCCCACTCTGACTTCACTCAGAGGCTTCCGGTTCAACTTAACAGCTCCTGGCTCACGCTGCTCTCTGCCCACACGCTGCTCATGGACCCAGCCCCGCCTCCGGGTATTTATTCTTCGCGGGTGCCGGATGGGGCGTTACCTTCATGGTGACTGACAGGCGAAACGACCGAACTGCTGATCTCACGATTTGTTAAACCTTCATAACTTTCCTAACACTTCACCGTTCGGAACAAAACTCAGTGCGCTTGGAGCAGAGGAGAATGATGAGTAATGTGG
The DNA here is from genome assembly GCA_963514005.1 of Raja brachyura. The sequence goes on along the minus strand of OY740796.1, from coordinate 770,445 downwards.
CAAAAAATCCTGGCGATAAACATTACCATTTTTGCGCAGTTGTACAGAGTCCTAGTGAGACCACACCTGGAGTATTGTGTGCAGTTTTAGTCCCCTAATTTGATGAAGGACATTCTTGCTATTGAAGGAGTGCAGCGTAGGTTTACAAGGTTAATTCTCGGGATGACGGGACTGTCATATGCTGAGAGAATGGAACAGCTGGGCTTGTACACTCTGGAATTTAGAAGGATGAGATGAAAAATATGTTTCATTGAAACATATACGATTGTTAAGGGCTTGGACACACTAGGGGCAGGAAACATGTTCCCGAAGTTGGGGGAGTCCTGAACCAGGGGCCAGCACCGCCATTCAATGCGATCATGGCTGATCATCCCCAATCAGTATCCCGTTCCTGCCTTCTCCCCATATCCCCTGACTCTGCTATTTTTAAGAGCCCTATCTAGCTCTCTCTTAAAAGCATCCAGAGAACCTGCCTCCATCACCCTCTGAGGCAGAGAATTCCACAGACTCACCACTCTCTGTGAGAAAAAGTGTTTCCTCCTCTCCGTTCTAAATGGCTTACTCCTTATTTTTAATTGTGTAGGGGGGGAGGGATTGGGGGGAGGCTTGGTTGTGGGGGGGGGAGGGTTTGTTGGGTGGAGGGGTTGTGCGTGGAGTGGTTGTGGGGGTGGAGTGTTGTTTGGGGGGCAGGGGTTGTGTGGGTGGAGGGATTGTGTGGGGGGGAGGGGTTGTTTGTGGCTGGGCGTCTCGCAGGTTGGGCGGCTGGGGGGCTCTCGGGCTGGGGGGCTCTCGGGCTGGGGGGCTGGGCTCTCTCAATCATGGCATCTGTTCTCCCACTCACGGACTCTGGACTCAGCCCCGCCTCCTCGCCCAGCAGTTGACAGTGTGTGCCGGAAGGGGTGAATGACAGGCGAGAAGACCAATCTGCTGATATCACGATTTTTAAACATAGAAACATAGAAACATAGAAAATAGGTGCAGGAGGAGGCCATTCGGCCCTGCAAGCCAGCACCACCATTCAATACGATCATGGCTGATCGTCCGCTATCAATAACCCGTGCCTGCCTTCTCCGCACATCCCTTGACTCCACTAGCCCCTAGAGCTCTATCCAACTCTCTCTTAGATCCATCCAGTGATTTGGCCTCCACTGCCCTCTGTGGCAGGGAATTCCATAAATTCACAACTCTCTGCGTAATTTTTTTTTTTCTCAGCTCAGTCTTAAATGACCTCCCCTTTATTCTAAGACTGTGGCCCCTGGTTCTGGACTCACCCAACATTGGGAATTTTTTTCCTGCATCTAGCTTGTCCACTCCTTTTATAATTTTATATGTTTCTATAAGATCCCCCTCATCCTTCTAAACTCCAGTGAATACTAGCCTAGTCTTTTCAATCTTTCCTCATATGACAGTCCCGCCATCCCAGGGATCAATCTTGTGAACCTACGCTGCACTGCCTCAATCACAAGGATATCCTTCCTCAAATTAGGAGACCAAAACTGTACACAATACTTCAGATGTGGTCTCACCAGAGCCCTATACAACTGCAGAAGAACCTCTTTACTCCTGTACTGAAATCCTCTTGTTATGAAGGCCAACATTCCATTAGCTTTCTTCACTGCCTGCTGTACCTGTAAGCCAACTTTCAGTGACTGGTGTACAAGGCCACCCAGGTCTCGCTGTACCTCCCCCTTGCCTAACCTAACCCCATTGAGATAATAATCTGCCCCCTTGTTTTTGCCGCCAGTGGATAACCTCATATTTGTCTATATTATACTGCATCTGCCACACATCTGCCCACTCACTCAACCTGTCCAGGTCACCCTGCAACGTCCTAACATCCTCTTCACAGTTCACACTACCACCCAGCTTTGTGTCATCCGCAAACCTGCTAGTGTTGCTCCAAGTTCCCTCTTCCAAATCATTAATGTATATGGTAAACAGTTGCTGCCCCAACACCAAGCCTTGCGGCACTCCACTCGCCACTGCCTGCCATTCAGAAAAGGACCCGTTCACTCCTACTCTTTCCTTCTGGTCTGCTAACCAATTTTCTATCCACGTCAACACCCTACCACCAATACCATGTGCTCTAATTTTAGTCACCAGTCTCCCGTGCGGGTCCTTATCAAAGGCTTTCTGAAAGTCTAGATACACTACATCCACTGGCACCCCTTCAACCATTTTACTTGTCACATCCTCAAAAAATTCCAAAGGATTAGTCAAGCATGATTTCCCTTTCATAAATCCATGTTGACTTGGACTAATCCAAATACTATCTATCCAAATACTCCATTATTACCTCTTTAGTAATTGACTCCAGCATCTTTCCCACCACCGAAGTGAGGCTAACTGGTCTGTAATTCCCCGTTTTCTCTCTCGCTCCTTTCTTAAAAAGTGGGATAACATTAGCTATCCTCCAATCCACAGGAACAGATCCTGAATCTATTGAACATTGGAAAATGATCACCAATGCGTCCACTATTTCTAGAGCCACCTCCCTGAGGACCCTGGGATGCAGACCATCCGGCCCAGGGGATTTATCATCCTTCAGTCCCATTAGTCTACCCAATACTATTTCTTGCCTAATGAAAATTTATTTCAGTTTCTTTACCCCCTTAGATCCTCTGTCCTCCAGTACATCTGGGAGATTGTTTGTGTTCTCCTTGGTGAAGACAGATCCGAAGGACCTATTCAACTCTTCTGCCATTTCCTTGTTGCCCATAATTATTTCACCCGTGTCTGCCTTCAAGGGACCCACATTTGACTTTGCTACTCTTTTTCCCTTAACATATCTAAAGAAGCTTTTACTGTCCTTCTTTATATTCCTGGCCAGCTTCTCTTCGTACTTCATCTTTTCAGCCCATATTGCCCGTTTTGTTTCCTTCTGTCGTCCTATGAAAGTTTCCCAATCCTCCGGCTTCGGGCTACTCTTTGCTGTGTTATACATCTTTTCTTTTAGTTTTATTCTATCCCTAAATTCTCTTGTCAGCCACGGTTGCCTCCTTCTCCCCTTAGAATCTTTCTTCCTTTTTGGAATGAAATGATCCTGTGTCTTCCGGATTATGCCCAGAAATTCCTGCCATTGCTGTTCCATCGTCATTCCTGCTAGGATCTCTTTCCAGTCTACCTTGGCCAGCTCCACTCTCATGCCTTCGTAGTCCCCTTTGTTCAACTGCATCACTGCCACTTCCGATTTAATGTTCTCCTTCTCAAATTGCAGATTAAAACTAATCATATTATGATCACTACCTCCAAGGGGTTCCTTTACCTCGAGATCTCTTATCAAATCTGGTTCATATCTGTCGATATCTGGAGGATACAACATCCAACAGACAAAGACTATTCATTCTTTTCTCATGTCCACAAATCATACACAAGAATTGACTATTTCCTAGTGGATGCAAAATTAATATCGAGCATTGAACATACCAAATATCATAATATATTGATATCAGACCACAGTCCAGTATCCCTAGATTTGAAGCTTGCTCTGCCTAAACAAAGCTATTGTTGGCGCTTTGACCCGTATTTGCTCACAGACCAAGTGTTTATTGATTTTTTGACTGCAAGGCTCACAGAGTTCCTTGAGACCAACGATACAGGGGATGTATCAGATTCTACGCTCTGGGAGACCCTTAAGGTGGTAATAAGGGGTCACATTATATCGTTCGTAGTCTCCAAAGGAAGGGAACAGCGTCATCAATTGGTAGAAATTGAAAATGCACTTCTAACTCTTGAACAAACTTATAGGAATTCTCTCCTGCAAGCGGATTCCAACAAAATCTTGAATTTAAAATATGAATATAATCGTATTCTTAGTGAAAATGTTGGCAAGCTTCTACTCAAGCTCAGACAGACACTTTGAGTTGGGCGATAAACCAGAGAGGCTGCTGGCCAGACAATTAAAAGGGGAACAGGCGAGTCGTGCAATCCATAAAATTAAATCCAAAACGGGTGATTTGCTTACCAATCCTAAAGAAATAACCAACCGCTTCAAAGTATTTTACTCATAATTATATACTGCTAAAACTCAGGCCACTAATGCAGATTTTGCAGGTCTCTTTGACTCCCTCAGTTTGCCAAAACTGGATGAATCAGCCAGGCTAGAACTGGACTCAAATTTCTTAGAAAGCGAGCTAGTTGAGGCTATTAAATCTTTTCCCTCCAGTAAAGCGGCTGGACCGGATGGATTTGGTTGTGAGTTCTACAAAGCATTTCATAAGTTGCTTGCCCCACTTCTAATTAGGATGATCAATGATTCAATTAAGAATAACAGATTTCCGAAGTCCCTGTACGAGGCAAATATATGCATCCTGTTAAAAAAAAGACAAGGATAAAACTGAACCTGGCAGCTATAGGCCAATTGCTCTCCTCAACTTTGATCAAAGGACTATCACAAAAATATTAGCTAATAGACTGGGGAAGCATATTTCATCAATTATACACCCTGACCAAACAGGGTTTATTCCAGGTAGATTTTCATTTTGTAATGTGCGTCGACTCCTGAATAATCTATATAGTTTCACCAAGAGGGGAGATTCCAGGGCGGCCATCTTATCCTTAGATGCCGAAAAAGCGTTCAACCAGATAGAGTGGCCCTATATGTTAGAAGCACTTAAAAGATTTGGGTTTGGGGATTCCTTTATTGCATGGGTCAAAATGGTGTATCTTTGTCCGACATCAGCCATCTTCATCAATAATGATAGATCTGAACCTTTTGACTTACAACGTGGGGTTAGACAGGGAGATCCTCTGTCCCCCCTACTCTTTGATATTGCTCTGGAACCTCTAGTAATAGGTATCAGGAGTCACCCTAACATCAGGGGTATTAAGGTGGGGAATGTGGGAAGCCGTATGGGACTTTACGCTGATGACACATTATTATATCTCTCCTATCCAGAAGCCTCTGTCCCTCCCTTGTTAGATTTTATTAAATCATTTGGCAAGCTTTCCGGATACACAGTCAACTGGAGTAAGAGCGAGTTTATGCCTTTATCAGACAGTATGGATTCAGATTTCCTTGAGGCTCTACCATTTAAGATAGTATATGACCATTTTACATATCTAGGACTCAAAATACCCCTAAACCCCAAACTTATATTCAAACTCAACTATGCTGATATGATTACAGAGTTAAAACTCAACATAGAGAAGTGGAGAATGTTACCCCTGTCTATAGTGGGGCGTATTAACGCTATCAAGATGGTGTCTCTTCCTAGATTTTTATATTTATTTCAAAACCTTCCAATTTTTCTTACTTCATCATTCTTTAAAAAACTGGACTCCATTATCCTTCCATTTATTTGGGGCTATAAAGCCCCCCGTATATCAAAGGCGCATCTCCAAAAGCCAAAAAATGAGGGAGGCATGGGCCTTCCTGTATTTAGGCACTACTATTGGGCAGCCAATGCTAGACCCCTGATCTACTGGCAAAGAGGATTCCCAGATGAAATTTTGAGTAACAATAATAACCCCCTGTGGCTAAACATTGAAAGCACAGCAATGAAAAATTCCTCCCTCTGTACTTTGCTCTTTTCCAAAACAGAATCCCCGCACAAGTTGGTTGGTGAGAATTTTATGTTAAGAAATTCTATTTGAATTTTAAATCAGATAAGAAGTTTCAGCACATTGTCAAATGTCTCTATTTACACCCCCATATGTCACAACCACTCCTTTTTGCCATCAGACAGATGGGGTGTTTGCTGTCTGGAGGGACAAGGGCCTTGCAACCCTAAGAGATCTATATATAGACAAAAAGTTTGCTTTGTTTAATCAGCTGAAACCAAAATTTAACCTTTCCAGCTCTCATTTTTTTCGCTATCTCCAAATTAGGCACTACGTTAAAGACCAAATTTCAAATTATCAAACCATGCCTGACAGTTGCCCACTCTACGAGCTCCTGCAGCTTCCTCCAGACTCCAAAAATCTAATATCTGGCTTTGTGCGTCTATTCACCACGTGTGTATCCACTAACCATCTACAAGAAGCATGGTGAATCTACTGAGCTGAATTTCAAGGTGTCTGACCACATTTGGAATGAAGGTTTGACCAGAATCCAAACTTGTTCGATCAATGCCAGGTATAAACTGATCCAGTTTAAAGTCATCCATAGACTTCATGACTCAAAGACCAAATTGCATCGAATCTACCCAGGTATTTCTCCATTATGTGGCAGATGCAAAGGTGCAGATGGTTCTTTAACACATATTTTCTGGCTCTGTCCTCATATACAAAGATACTGGTCTGAAATATTTACGTGGTTCTCTGGGGTTTATGGAAAAGATATTCCCCCTGATCCAGAGCTGGCACTTTTTGGATGCTCACAGACTGCTTTGTAGTTCACGTCTGAAGAACAACAAGCACTGATGCTTGGTCTGGTGGCAGCCAAGAAAATGGTCTTAACAGACTGGAAATCTCCCACACCCCCCTGCTTCAAAAAATGGCTCAATGAAACGATAACAATCATACAGATGGAAAGGATACGCTTCTACAACTCCAAGATACCCAACAACTTTTTAAGTGTTTGGGGACCATTTGTCAACCACCTCAAAGACCAATAATTTCATAAGCTCATATTATTCGCAGTGATGTAGTCCTGTGCTTTTTACTTGTGCTCTTGCAATACCTGACTGTGTAGCACCATGTGGATTGCACCAAACTGTTATGTCTGGCGGCTCTTATGTTATTTTATTTTTTTTCTTTCTAAATTCTTTTAATTTAATTTTTTTTTGTTTGTGTTTTTGTTTTTTTTGTTTCCTTCTCTTTTTTTTGTCTTGTTCTGTTTAATTAAAAAAATAATAATCCTATTATTATCACTACCTCCAAGCGGTTCCTTTACCTTGAGTTCTGTTATCATATCTGGTTCATTGGACAACACTAAATCCAGAATTGCCTTTTCTCTGGTCGGCTCCATTACAAGCTGCTCAAAGAATCCATCTCGGAGGCATTCTACAAACTCTCTTTCTTGGGGTCCTGAACCAACCTGATTTTCCCAGTCTACCTGCATTTTTAAATCCCCCATCACCACAGTGGCATTACCTTTGTTACATGCCAGTTTTAACTCCTGCTGCAACTTACACCCTACATCCGGGCTACTATTTGGGGGTCTGTAAATAACACCAATTAGTGTCTTCTTGCCTTTACAATTGCTCAACTCAATCCACAGTGACTCTACCTCGTCAGTCCGTATGTCTTCCCTCCATAACTTCTGTGATATTCCACCGATCAGTACAAAATTTCACCGATCGTAACAAAACTTTGTGCGCTTGGAGCAGAGGAGAACGGTGAGTAAGGTGGCGAAAAAATCCTAGCGATACACAGTACCGTTTTGCGCAAATGTTCAAAAAACGCAAACCGGAAGAGGAGAAGATGAGAGTTGGTAGTACAGATAGAAGATAGATAGGTAGATATGGGAGATTGATAGATAGATATAGAAGATATAGAGATATATAGAAGACAGATAGATAGACAGATTATAATGGGTGAAGTTACACAATACTTAGAAGTTCATGATAATATAGGGCAAAGTCAGCATGGTTTTGTGAAGGAAAGATATTGCCTTACAAATCTGCTGGAGTTCTTTGAGGAAGTTAATAGCAGGACAGATAGAGCAGAGGCTGTAGATGTTATTTACCTAGATTTTCAGTAGGCCTTCGATAAGGTGCGCGCTTCAGGGTGCTAAGGAAGATGAAGGTCCATGGTATTAAAGGATAGATACTGGCATGTATAGCAGGTTGGCTGGATGCAGAAGGCAAAAAGTTGCAATAGAAGGTGCTTTTTCAAGTTGCCTGCCAGTGACTAGTGGAGTTCCGCAAGGGTCGGTGCCGGGGGCCTTTCTCTTCACATTGTATATTAATGATTTGGATGAGGGCATTGAAGGCATTATGGCGAAGTTTGCAGATGATGCTAAGATGGGTGGAGGGGCAGGCAGTGTAGAGGAAGCAAGGACTTTGACACCTCTCACATGCCCAAACCCTTAATAATCTTATATGATTCAATAAGATCCCCTCTCATCGTTCTAAATTCCAGAGTATACAAGCCCAGCCGCTCCATTCTATCAACATATGACAGTCCTGCCATCCCGCAAATTAACTTTGATGCACTCCCTCAATAGCAAGAATGTCCTTCCTCAAATTTAGAGACCACAACAGCACGCAATATTCCAGATGTGGTCTTACTAGGGGCCTGTATAACTGCAGAAGGACATCTTTGTTCCTGTACTCAACTCCTCATGTTATACAGTACAGCAAATTGCGGAGTCATGCATTTTGGTAATAAGAATAAAAGTGTAGTTTCATGTCTAAATGGAGAGATAATCCAGAAATCGAAGGTGCAAAGGGACTTGGGAGTATTGATGCAGGACTCACGAAAAGTTAATTTGCCAGTCGAATCGGTAGTATTTATATCAAGAGGACTGGAATATAATACAATATAAAATACAAAACAATACAATACAATTTATTTGTCATTTGAACCTCAAATGAAGTTCAAACTAAATTTAGTTTCTGCAGTCATACAACAAGAAACAAAAAAACAAGACACACACCAACACAATTTACACAAACATCCATCACAGTGAATCTCCACCTCAAAGTCTTGCCCCTGCTCTCCATTCTTCTCCCCATGTCAAAGTCAAAGTCAAAGCCGCAGGCAGGCGATGGCAAGTCCCGTGGCCATTTGAGGCCGTGCCGGGCAATGTAGGCCCTGCTCCGGGTCTTGATGTTGGAGCCCCCGGCGGGCACTAGCAAGTCCCGCGGCCGTTAAAGCCGCGCCGGGTGATGTAAGGCCCTGCTCCGGGTCTTGATGTTGGAGCCCCCGGAGGGCACTAGCAAGTCCCGCGGCCGTTAAACCCGCGCCGGGTGATGTAAGGCCCTGCTCCAGGTCACTTTCAACCCCGCATTTTGGGCGGGAGAATTTGCCATTGCGGGAACTCCAAAAAGCGGTCTCCCACCAGGAACCGGCGAGCTCCCGATGTCACCGTCAACTGGGCCTGCGGCTGGAGGCTCCGAGCTCCGGAGTTAGGTCACAGTCGCGCGCTACTGCAGTTCTCCACGCTCCGAAGCCAGCCAGCTCCACGACGGTAGGTCCGCAGGTCCGCCGGCTCCGCGACTGGAGCCCCCGTGTCATTCCAGTTGAAGGCTGCTCCACTGTGCTGTGCCCCAACGACAACGGAGACCTGTCAGGGAAATTGGTCAGGTCCCCGTACATGGTAGAGATTTAAAAGTTTCCGTCACCCACCCTCCCCCGCCCCCCACACATCCACAGTTAAAAACTCGCTACAAACTATACCCTCAACGGGACAAAAAGATAAAAAAAGACAGACGGACTGCTGCGACGTTGCTCACGCCACCCACTGAATACAAAACCGGAGATGTAATGCTGTGGACCTATAAGGCACTGGTCATGCCACATTTGGAGTACTGCAATCAAATTTAGGTCCCATATCTGAGGAAGGATGTGCTGCAGAAGGGCCCAGAAGAGGTTTACAAGAATGACCCCGGGGATGATTGGGTTCACATATGATAAGCGTTTGATAGCACTGGGCCGCTACTCGCTGGAGTTTAGAAAGTTGAGGTGGGGGGGGGGGGAAATTCAACGTAACTGGCAGAATAATGAAAGGCATAGATAGAGTGTATGTAGAAAGGATGCTTCCACTGGAGGGAGAGACTAGTTCTAGAGGTCAGTGCCTCGGAATTAATGGGCACTCTTTTAGAAAAGAGGTGAGGAGGAATTTCTTTAGTCAGAGGGTAGTTAATCTGTTGAGCACATTGCCACAGAAGGTTGTGGAGGCCAAGTCTGTGGATATTATTAAGGCAGAGATAGACAAATTCTCATTAGAATGGGTGCCAAGGGTTATGGGGAGAAGGCAGGGAAATTGGATTAGGAAGCAGAGATCAGCCATGGTTGAATGGCAAAGTAGACTCGATGGACCAAATGGCCTAATTCTATCCTTATAACATAAACTTTTGAACTTGTACAGCTTAGAGCTCTCATACGAACATCGTACATCAACCCAATAACCCTCAGGATTATTCTATTAAACCCCCTCTGGACCCCCTTCAATCCTACGCATCGCTTCTCAGATATGTGACCCAAAACTGTTCATAATACCAATATACCACAAATGTGGTCTGAGCAGTGCCTTCTCAAGCCTCAGCATCCGTGTTTTTATATTCTAACTAGACTAAGTGGGACCCGTAGGGTCCCAGTCACACAGAAGGCCTGGTCCCCCAACGCAATATTCCACCGTCACCTGTTCTCCCAACTCAATGGCGGGAGCGTTCTGTAGCCGGGGGACGTCGACTGCTTCAGATGGGGTGCATTCTGTAGCCAGGGGAGGGGGACGGCTTCACGCGCGGCCTTTCGGGGGGTGGAGGTGGCGGGGGAGGGCATGTGTGTGTGGGGGGGTTGTGGGGGGTGTAGGGGGGTGTAGGGGGGGTGTGGGGGGATGGGGGTGTATGTGGGAGGGGATGGTGTGGGGCCCCGCTCGCAGAACACAGAGCACACTCACAGAACACAGCCCCCGCTCACAGAACACAGAACACAGCCCCCGCTCACAGAACACAGAACAGAGCCCCCGCTCACAGAACACAGAACACAGCCCCCGCTCACAGAACACAGCCCCCGCTCACAGAACACAGCCCCCGCTCACAGAACACAGAACACAGCCCCCGCTCACAGAACACAGAACACAGCCCCCGCTCACAGAACACAGAACAGAGCCCCCGCTCACAGAACACAGAACACAGCCCCCGCTCACAGAACACAGAACACAGCCCCCGCTCACAGAACACAGAACACAGAACACAGCCCCCGCTCACAGAACACAGAACACAGCCCCCGCTCCCACTCTGCTCACTACACTGCTTCAGCTTTATTCTCGCAGCCGGTGATTGATAGTGGGTGCCGAAAGGGGCATCGATATCCTGGCGAATAACTGACCAATAACCTTTGTAATATTTCACCGATCGGAACAAAACACGGTGCGCATGGAGCACAGGAGAACGGTGGGTAACATAGAAACATAGAAAACTAGGTGCAGGAGTAGGCCATTTGGCCCTTCGAGCCTGCACCGCCATTCAGTGTGATCATGGCTGATCATCCAACTCAGTATCCCGTACCTGCCTTCTCTCCATACCCCCTGATCCCTTTAGCCACAAGTGCCACATCTAACGCCCTCTTAAATATAGCCAATGAACTGGCCTCAACTACCTTCTGTGGAAGAGAATTCCAGAGACTCACCACTCTGTGTAAAGAATGTTTTCCTCATCTCGGTCCTTGACTGTGACCCCTTGTTCTGGACTCCCCAACATCGGGAACAATCTTCCAGCATCTAGCTTGTCCAATCCCTTAAGAATTTTGTACGTTTCCATAAGATCCCCCCTCAATCTTCTAAATTCAGCAAGTACATGCCGAGTCTATCCAGTCTTTCTTCATATGAAAGTCCTGACATCCCAGGAATCAGTCTGGTGAATCTTCTCTGTACCCCCTCTATGGCAAGAATGTCTTTCCTCAGATTTGGAGACCAAAACTGTAAGCAATACTCCAGGTGTGGCCTCACCAAAACCCTGTACAACTGCAGTACAACCTCCCTGCTCCTATATTCAAATCCTTTCGCTATGAATGCTAACATACCATTTGCTTTCTTCACTGCCTGCTGCACCTGCATGCCTACTTTCAATGACTGGTGTACCATGACACCCAGGTCTCGTTGCATCTCCCCTTTTCCTAATCTGCCACCATTCAGATAATATTCTACCCTCATGTTTTTGCCACCAAAGTGGATAACCTCACATTTATCCACATTATACTGCATCTGCCATGCATCTGCCCATTCACTCAGCCTATCCAAATCACCCTGCAGCCTCCAAGCATCCTCCTCACACCTAACTATAGCCGCCAGCTTGGTGTCATCTGCAAATTTAAGATGTTGCATTGAATTCCCTCGTCCAAATCATTAATATATATTGTAAATAGCTGGGGTCCCAGCACTGAGCCTTGCGGTACCCCACTAGTTACTGCTTGCCATTCTGAAAAGGACCCGTTTACTCCTACCCTGTCTGCTAGCCAGTTCTCTATCCACATCAATACTGAACCCCCAATACCGTGTGCTTTAAGTTTGTATGCTAATCTCTTATGCGGGACCTTGTCGAAAGCCTTCTGAAAGTCTGGATATAACACATCCACTGGTTCTCCCTCATCCACTCTACTAGTTACATCCTCAAAAAATTCTATCAGATTTGTCAGACATGATTTACCTTTCGTAAATCCATGCTGACTTTGTCCAATGATTTCACCACTTTCCAAATGCGCTGCTATCCCATCTTTAATAATTGACTCTAGCAGTTTCCCCACTACCAATGTTAGACTAACTGGTCTGTAATTCCCCGCTTTCTCTCTCCCTCCTTTTTAAAAAAGTGTGATTACATTAGCTACCCTCCAATCCTCAGGAACTACTCCAGAATCTAAGGAATTTAAAAAAATTATCACTAATGCATTCTGTGGCTACCTCCTTGAGTACTCTGGGATGCAGCCTATCTGGCCCTGGGGATTTATCGGCCTTCAATCCGTTCAATTTACCCAACACCACCTCCCGGCTAACCTGGATTTCACTCAGTTCCTCCATCTTATTTGACCCCTGTTCCACTGCTATTTCCGGCAGATTATTTATGTCTTCCTTAGTGAAGACAGAACCAAAGTAGTTATTCAACTGGTCTGCCATGTCCTTGTTCCATATAACCATATAACCGTATAACCATATAACAATTACAGCACGGAAACAGGCCATCTCGGCCCTTCAAGTCCGTGCCGAACAACTTTTTTCTCTTAATCCCACCTGCCTGCACTCATACCATAACCCTCCATACCCTTCTCATCCATATGCCTATCCAATCTATGCCAATCCAGTTCCCTTTGATCAATTCACCTATTTCTGACTGCAAGGGACCAACATTTGTTTTAACTAGTCTCTTTCTCTTCACATATCTATAAAAACTTTTGCAGTCAGTTTTTATGTTCCCTGCCAGTTTCCTTTCATAATCTATTTTCCCTTTCCTAATTAAGCCCTTTGTCCTCCTCTGCTGGATTCTGAATTTCTCCCTGTCCTCCGGTAGGCTGCTTTTCCTGGCCAATTTGTATGCCTCATCTTTTGTTTTTATACTATTTCTGATTTCCCTTGTTATCCATGGATGCACCACCTTCCCTGATTTATTCTTTTGCCAAACTGTGTGTGTTTAATTAATAAAGTAGTAGTAATGATTTGTCGTGTGAGTGCTAATTCTTTACAGGGAAGGGGGCTGAAGGGGGAGGCTACTGTACCTTCTTCCCGATAGCAATGGTGAAATGAGTTTGAGGTCAGGATGGCGTGGTTCTCTGATGATGTTGGCTGACTTTTTGAGACAGTGACTCCGATAACTCCCTTCGATGGTGGGGAGCATGTGATGGACTGGGCCATGTTCACTACTTTTTGCAGTCTTTTCTGCTCCAGGATATTCAAGTTGCTGAACCAGACAATGATTAATCAGTCTTTGACATACCGAATCTCCATAATCTCCATAATCTTGTGAGGAAATAGAGTTTTAGTAATAGGATAGATAGATAGATAGATAGATAGATAGATAGATAGATAGATAGACCGATAGACCGATAGACCGATAGACCGATAGACCGATAGACCGATAGACCGATAGACAGATAGACCGACCGATAGACAGACCGATAGACAGACCGATAGACAGACAGATAGACAGATAGACAGATAGACAGATAGACAGATAGGCAGATAGGCAGATAGACAGATAGACAGATAGACAGATAGACCGATAGATAGATATCTACCTCCCATCCCCCCTCTCTACTTTACCCGCACCTCCTACCCCCTTCACCGCCCCACACTAAAATGGGTGGATAATTCTCATGCTTTGGGAATATTTTCAAGTCCAGATGCAGCCTCTGAGGCTCTGATCATCAACCACCAACTGTTCAAAACACAACCTTTGTCTCAAGCAAAAAAACAGTTAAAACTGAAGGTCACTTGCTTATTTCAAAAGATAGAGCTTTAAAAAAAAAACTCATTTTTCTAACGTTAAATTTTCCCTGTTTGTTACATCTTTACAATTTTTTTTTTAATTCTTAAAGATTATCTTTAATTCTTAAAGACAACATGTAATTTCAAAGACAGCATTTTTTTTATTTTTAAGTGATGCTAAAATTTCCTCCTTTGTTTCTTCATTAGATTCAGATTCAGATTCAATTTTAATTGTCATTGTCAGTGTACAGTACAGAGACAACGAAATGCATTTAGCATCTCCCTGGAAGAGCGACGCAGCAAATGATTTGAATAAATAACAATAAGTGTCCGGGGGGGGGGTGATTGGCAGTCACCGAGGTACGTTGTTGAGTAGCGTGACAGCCGCCGGAAAGAAGCTGTTCCTGGACCTGCTGGTTCGGCAACGGAGAGACCTGTAGCGCCTCCCGGATGGTAGGAGGGTAAACAGTCCATGGTTGGGGTGAGAGAGGTCCTTGGCGATGCTGAGCGCCCTCCGCAGACAACGCTTGCTTTGGACAGACTCAATGGAGGGGAGCGAGGAACCGGTGATGCGTTGGGCAATTTTCACCACCCTCTGCAATGCCTTCCGGTCGGAGACAGAGCAGTTGCCATACCAAACTGTGATGCAGTTGGTAAGGATGCTCTCGATGGTGCAGCGGTAGAAGTTCACAAGGATCTGAGGAGACAGATGGACCTTCTTCAGTCTCCTCAGGAAGAAGAGACGCTGGTGAGCCTTCTTGATCAGAGTTGAGGTATTGTGGGTCCAAGAGAGGTCGTCGGAGAGGTTGACTCCCAGGAACCTGAAGCTAGAAACACGTTCCACCTCCGTACCGTTAATGTGGATGGGGGTGTGCGTGCCGCCCCTGGACTTCCTGAAGTCTACAATGAGCTCCTTGGTCTTCTTGGAGTTAAGGGCCAGGTTGTTGTCAGCGCACCATGCTGCTAAGTGCTGGACCTCCTCCCTGTAGGTCACAACGACTCATCGTTGTTGCTGATGAGGCCAATCACCGTTGTATCATCTGCATACTTGATGATGGTGTTAGTACCATGTACAGGTGTGCAGTCATAGGTGAAGAGGGAGTAGAGGAGGGGGCTCAGCACACAGCCCTGTGGAACACCGGTGTTCAGGGTGAGGGTTGAAGAGGTGTGCTTGTCTAACCTAACAGACTGGGGTCTGTTGGTTAGAAAGTCCAGTATCCAGTTGCAGAGGGAAGGAGCGATGCACAGATTACCGAGTTTGGCGATCAATTTTGATGGTATAATGGTGTTGAATGCTGAGCTGTAATCGATGAACAGCATTCTTACGTAAGTGTGTCTGTTGTCGAGGTGGGAGAGGGCGGAGTGAAGTGCCGTTGAGATGGCATCCTCCGTACTCCTGTTCTTGCGGTAGGCAAACTGATAGGGATCCAGTGTGGGGGGTAGGCAGCTTTTGAGGTGTGCCAGGACCAGCCTCTCGAAGCACTTGGTGATGATGGGGGTAAGTGCAACTGGGCGGAAGTCGTTGAGGCTTGCCGCAGTGGAGTGTTTTGGCACTGGCACGATGGAGGTGGTTTTAAGGCACGTGGGGACAACTGCCTGGGCAAGTGACAGGTTGAAGATATCAGTCCAGACGTCTGCCAGCTGCGCCGCACAGACCCTGAGCACGCACCCGGGGATGCCGTCAGGGCCAGCAGCTTTACGTGCATTAGTCCTACTCAGTGCCACGTATACGTCGTAGGGGGTGAGTGTGAGGGATTGGTGATCGGCAGGTAGCACAGCCTTGATGGCTGTCTCTAGATTGTCCCTGTCGAAGCAGCCATAGAAGTGATTGAGCTCCTCAAGGAAGGAGGCGTCGCTGGATGTGGGGGTGGTGTTGGCGGGTCTGTAGTCCGTGATGGCCTGGATGCCTTGCCACATGCGTCGGGGGTCGGAGTTGTTGTTGAAGTGCTCCTCAATCCTGAGCTTATGGCAGTGCTTGGCCTTCTTGATGCCCCTCTTCAGGTTAGCCCTGGCTGAACTGTAGGCTCGAGCATCGCCTGACCTGAAAGCGGTGTCCCGTGCTTTCAGCAGTAGCCTGACCTCGCTGTTCATCCATGGCTTCTGATTCGGGAATATGGTCACCTGTTTGAGGGAGGTGACACTATTGATGGTGGAGTTTATAAAGTACAGAACAGAGGATGTGTAGGAGTCAATGTCCGTGTGGGAGTCAAGGGTGGCCTGGGCTGCAAACGCCTTCCAGTCAGTGTTTCCAAAACACTGCTGAAGTGTGAAGTCTGCTTCCTCTGACCAGACTTTAACTGTCCTCACAGATGGTTTGAAAAGGCTCCATTTTGGAACAAATTGACAATGCAGATTTTTAAAAAATCATTGTGATTTATTTCATTCTACAGGAAAGGCTCCATTTTCAAGAAATTTATCTGTGTTCATTGACAACTGAGAGTGTATTTGGGCTTTTTTTAAAATCAGAAATATTCCATTTTGAATAAATTAATCTGACTTCATTGACAACTGAGATTGTGTTTTAAAATCCTGCCAAGAAGAGATGGAAAAGACCTACAAGACGGTCATGTGATGAGAAAAAGAGACACCGAGAACGAATGAGGATCAGAAAGGAAAATAGAGACGCAGCAAGAAAGAATACAACATCTCTGAGATAATCCGGAGAGAAACCAGGAGAGAAGGGCACAAAATACACAGCAGGAAACATCTCAGTGTCTCCAAGATAGTCAGGGGAGACAGCAGGAGAGAAGTGCACAAGAGACACAGCAAGAAACAACTCAACATCTCAGAGATAAATGAGAGAGAGAGTGGGAGAGAAGGGCTGAAGAGACGCATCAAGAAACAACTCAACGTCTCAGAGATAAACAAGAGAGAGAGAGCAGAAGAGAAGGGTTGAAGAGACGCAGCCACAAATAACTCAACGTCTCAGAGATAAACGAGCAAAGGAGCAGGAGAGAAGGGCTCAAGTGATGCAGCCAGAAAGAAGTCAACGTTTCAGAGATAAATGAGCGAAGGAACAGGAGAGAAGGACCCAAGAGAGCAGCAAGACACAACTCAATATCTTGAGGAACATCAAGAAATAATACACATGAGAAGGGATGAAGAGATGGGAGATGAATGGGAGATGGGAGTAGGGATGAAGAGATGGGAGTTGTGAATTTATGGAATTCCCTGCCACAGAGGGCAGTGAAGGCCAAGTCACTGGATGGATTTAAGAGAGAGTTAGATAGAGCTCTAGGGGCTACTGGAGTCAAGGGATATGGGGAGAAGGAAGGCACAGGTTATTGATAGGGAACAATCAGCCATGATCACAATGAATGGTGGTGTAGCTCGAAGGGCCGAATGGCCTCCTCCTGCACCTATTTTCTAAGTTTCTATGTTTCCAACTAGAAGGCTGGATGAACAGCGAGACAGAGATACAAGACAATGAAATGCACGACTTGCAAGAATAAATCTTTCTGCTAATGTTGGTGAAATGACAAATGTTTGCCTTCATTGTCGAGCGTAATGCTTCTCAGGAGAAACGACCAACTCTTGCTGCATGAAGGGTAAGATCAACATTGCTCCTCTGAAGACACTCCCAAATGCACTCATCAATGTGTACACAGGTGACACACCACAAGCACATGAGTTCAGAAAGAATATTAGACAATACAATTGCCTCTTTCAACTCACGTCATTCAGTGCCAAGGAATTGGTGGCACATGGATGGAATCCTTCAGTGATCATTCAAGGCTACCCTCAGATTCATCTTTTCTTTGGTTTGTTGGTGCACTGCTATTGCATCTTTAATAATCAACTCGAGCATCTTCCCCATTAGCGATGTCAGGCTAACTGGTCTGCAATGCCCTGTGTTCTCTCTCCCTCCTTTGTTAAAAAGTGGTGTTATATTAGCAGTTCTCTGGTCCACAGGAACTGATCCAAAATCAAATGAAGATTGGAAAATGATCACTAAAGCATCCACAATATATAGGGCCACCTCCTTGAGTACTATGGGATGCAAGCCATCAGGCCCTGGAGATTTATCTGCCTTCTGTCGCAACAGTTTAACTAACACTATTTCCTGACTAATGTGGATTTCCTTCAGTTCCTCCTTCCCACTAGATCCTCGGTCCCCTAGATTGTCTGCATGTGTGGACGTTGCGTCGAAGGATGAGAACCAGGGGCCACAGTCTTAGAATAAAGGGGAGGCCATTTAAGACTGAGGTGAGAAAAAATCTGTTTTACCCAGAGAGTCATGGATTTATGGAATTGCCAAGCCAAATGGCTCATTGCTTTTTCATTTAATATCAATTGCCATTGTAGTTTCAAGCACAGGGCAGGCCAGGCAAAACTGCTCATTGCATTTTCATTTCACTTCCATCACCATTGCAGTTTCAAGCACAGGGCAGGCGAAGCGAAACAGCTCATTGCATTTCATTTCATTTCCATTGCCTTTGCAGTTTAAAGCACAGGGCAGTCCAAACAACTCATTTCATTTTCATTAAGGGCTAACAAATCATTTATTGCAATTACATTGCAGACACACTGTTCAGTTGATTCACGGCTTAGAATGAGCCTCGTGGCCTCTCCCTCACAATCTTGCAGAGTGACTGAGTCATGTCTGTCTGCCTCATCCATGTTTTTTTAAATGTCTAAATGATAACCCATTTGATGACACCTGAATGACGCAAACTGGATCCACTCACAACAAAACAATCTTGCTGTTTTTTGGTGGTTGTTGCTTGGAACTCCCTAACTCATTCATGGAATAAATTGCATCAGATATGCAGCTGGCAAGTGAGTTGGGTTTCAGCATCAGGCCATTCGACCCACAGTGTCATGCCAAACATAATGCCAAGTTTATCTGAATGCCACCTGCACCTAAACCACACTTCTCGATTCCCTACACATTCGGCACAGACAAGGTGGCGCAGCGATCAAGTTGTTACCTTATAACTTCAGAAACCGGGGTTCGATCCTGACCTAGGATGCTGATCGTGTGGAGTTTATGCGTCCTCCCTGTGACCGCGTGGGTTTTCTCCAGGTGCTTTGTTTAACTCCCATGTTCCAAAGACAGACAGGTTTGTAGCCTAATTGGTATCATTGCAAATTGTCCCTGGGGTGTAAGAAATGCGGGAATCATGGTCGGCGCGGACTTGGTGGGCTGACAGACCGGATTCTGCGTTGTATAATGACAACTTAGATTAAGGAATTAAATGTAACCATCTCCAAGTTTGCGGATGACTCAAAGCTGGGTGGCAGTGTGAGCTGCGAGGAGGAAGCCATGAGGCTGCAAGGTTTGGATAGGTTGGGTGAGTGGGCAGATGCATGGCAGGTGCAGTGTAATGTGGATAAATGTGAGGTTATCCACTTTGGGGGAAAAAACAAGAAGGCAGATTATTATCTGAATAGCAAAAGTGGAGGTGCAATGAGACCTGAGTGTCCTTGTATATAAGGCACTGAAAGTAAGCATGCAGGTGCAGCAGTCAGTGCAGAATGCAAATGGCATGCTGGCCTTTGTAGAGGGAGGATTAGAGTATAGGAGCAAGGAGGTCCTACTGCAGTTGGACAGGGCCCTGGTGATACTGCGCTGTAATTAATGAAGGCAGAAGTCCGTGGGCAGATTCCACGTCTGCAGACGCAGAATAAGTGTAAAAACAAGGAAGGGGTGGAGGTCTACGGCCTACCCCAGAAGAGGTCCCAGTGGTCTATTTAATGGGAAGCGTAGCCATGCCTGCACCAATCTCTGCGGAATTCTGCTAGTTACTGGCCAACCAGAAAAAAATCCCCTTTTTCCACTATTTGTCTTCTACCATTAAGTCAATCTTCCATCTATGCTAGTACATCCACCTGGCTGCTCTTCCTCATCTTACATACGGGCAGCAATTCAAGAGCACTGCTCCAGCTTGGAGTACTTTGAGCAGTTTTGGGCCCCATATTTGAGGAAGGATGTGCTGGCATTGTACAGGGTCTAGAGGTTAACAAGAATGAGAGGTAGACACAAGATGCCAGAGTAACTCATCGGGACCGGCAGCATCTGGGGGTCAGGGTTAAGGGGAAAATGGAGTCAAGAAGGAAAGATAGGGCAGCCATAATTGAATGCAGGTTGGGTGGGCCGAATGACCTACTTCTGCTCCTATGACTGATGAATAACTCTAGGATTGCTCGGAGTCAGTCAGACTGGTCGATATTTAAGGACTCGTCAACTGACCTGAACTACTGTGTTACCATTTCTATTAGCTCCATAAGGCAATGTGCACAGGAGTGTGTTTCCATGAAAGCCATCCAAATGTTCGCCAACCAGACTTGGATGATCCAAGATGTCAGTTCAGTTCAGTTCAGTTTTATTTGTCACTAGCCCAAGTCTGTTTCTCCAACGCGCGTTTGCAGGGTGGGGGGTGCGGGGCAGCATGCGGTGTCATGCACACTAACCACCCTCACACTAACTACCCCCTTGATATTATATGAATATTATTAATTAGATCCTTTTACACCATAACCGCCCTAGCCACTGACACATATACCCAACTCACAGGCATGTCTAGAGAGGAACGGGGGGGGGGGGGGGTAGAAAGTGAGGGCAGAGAGAGATTGGGGAGAGACAGTGAGATAGGCAGAGTCAGAAGGGCAAGGGACGGGGGGGGGAGGGGGTGGAGGAGCGGGACGGTGGGGAAGTGGGGATGGGGGAGGAGGGGAGAGAGAGATGGGAGATGAGAGAGGGAGAGAGGGGGGGCTGAGAGGAGGGGAAGGGAATGGGGGAAATGGGGTGAGAAGGGAGGGGGAGAGGCGGGGGGAAGGGGAGAGGAAGCGGGACAGAGAGAGGGAGGGGGAGAGAGCGGGAGGGGTGAGAGAGGGGAGAGAGAGAAGAGAGAGAGGGGGAGAGAGAGAGTAGGGAGGAGAGAAGGGGGTGAGAGGAGGGACAGGGGGGGATGGAGAGAGAGATGGGGGAAGGGAGAGAGAGGGGGAAAGAGAGGGGGGGAAGAGGGGGAGGGAGGGAGGGGGAGGAAGAGAGAGAGGGGGAGGGAGAGAGAAGGGGAGGGAAGATGTGGGGAGGGAAGATGTGGGGAGGGAGAGGGGTGTGGGAAGAGTAAAGAAGTGGAAGAGTGGGGAGGGAGGAGGAGAGGTGTAGGGGGGAGTAGTGTGCGAGGGAGAGATGGGTAGGGGGAAGAGGTGCAGGAGAGAGCAAGGGAGGGGGAGAGAGATGGTGGGGAAGATGTGAGGAGGGAGAGGGGTGTGGGAAGGGGGGAGATAAGTGGAAGAGTGGAGAGGGTAAGATGGGTAGGGGTAATGGTGGAAGTGGGAGGGGGGCATGGGGGGAGTGGTGGAAGATGGAGAGAGGGGTAGGGGAAAGGGGGGGAGGGAGGGGAAGGGAGGGGTGAGAGAGGGGAGGGGGAGGGAGAGGGGTGGGGCAGGAGAGGGTTGGGGGAAGGGGGAGAGAAATGGAAGAGTGGGGAGGGAGGAGGAGAGGGGGAGGGGGAGTGGTGGAAGAGGCACAAGGGGGTAGGGGAAAGGGGGCGGGGGAGAGAGGGAAGGGGGTGGGGGAGAGAAGGAAGGGGGTGGGGAAGAGAGGGATGGGGTGGGGGAGAAGGTGAGGAGAGGGAAAGGGATGAGGAGAGGGAGATGGAGAGGGGGAGGAGAGAGGGAAGGGGGAGGGGAGGAAAGAAGGGAGGGCGAGAGAGGTATGGGGGAGGTGGGAAGGAGGGGAGGAGGGAGATGGGGCAGGGGAGAGAGGGAGAAGAATGTGGAGGGAGGGGAAGAGTTGGGAGCTGGAGGGGGAACGGGGTGGTGTGAGAGGTAATGGGGGAAGGGAACGGGAGAGAGAGGGGAGAGGGAGGGAGAGGGGTGAGGAGGGCGAGGGGTTGGGGAAGGGGGAGAGAAGTGGAAGAGTGGGGTGGGGGAGAGGGTTAGGGGAGTGGTGGAAGAGACATGGATGGGTAGGGGGAAGGGGCAAGGGGAGAGAGGGAAGGAGGTGGGGGAGAAAGGGATGGGGAGGGAGGAGGAGGAGAGGGATAGGGTTGAGGAGAGGGAGATGGAAAGGGGAGGAGAGAGGGAAGGGGAAGGGAGGAGAGATGGGAGGGGAGAGGTATGGGGGAGGGAGGGGAGGTAAGAGGTGGGGTAGGGGAGAGAGGGGGAAGAGTGTGGAAGGAGGGGGACGAGTGGGGAGGGGGAGGGAAGGGGGGTGGGGGAGAGGGAAGGGTGGTGGGGAGAGAGGATGGGGTGGGAGGAGGGGAGGAAGAGGGGGGGGAGGGGTGAGGAGAAGGAGATGGAGAGGGGGGAGAGAGGGGTGGGGAGGAGAAAGGAATGGGGAGAGAGAGAGGAAAGAGTGGGGCAGTAGAGTGGGAGGGGGAGGGGGAGGGGCAGTCCATCTATTCCCCATTCCCTATCACCCCCAATCCTCTTTCTCTATTCCCACACTTGTGATAACTGCTTCGACGCAGGCTGCGGGGGTGCGGGGATGGGGCTGGTGCAAAGGCATATGTAAATGAGATCCATTCTGATTGGCCATCTGTGAGGGATGGCATTGTGAGATCACACAAAGGTACATTCACCAACATTCTATGGGTGAGAGCTGTTTGATTTTTTTAAAGATTTTGGAATTTTGGTGGGGGGGGGGGAGGATTTTATTTAAAACTGTGTACATAAAAATGTCTAAATGTAACGAGGAGTGCATTAGTGAATGTTAAAGCGAAATCGCTAGCGAAATGGAATTATTTGTGGTGTTTTCGCTTCTGGTTCTGGCGTACCATGGGTCAAAGGCCAAAAATCTTAACTGAAAATGGAATGTGACATACTCCCACAAACACACACACACAGTGTTTTAAAAGTATACTAGACCAAGTGCAGACCCGTTGGGTCTGTTCCCCCAACGTGCGTTTGCGGGGGGGGGGGGGGGGTGCGGGGCAGCATGCAGCATCACACACATTAACAACCCCCACACTAACTACCCCCTTGATATTATATTAATTAGATCCTTTTACCCCATAACTGCCCTAGCCACTGACGCATAGCCCCCAACTCACAGGCGTGTCTAGAGTGGGAGAGGGAGATAGAGAGTGAGAGCAGAGAGAGAATGGGGAGAGACAGTGAGAGAGGCAGAGACAGAAGGGAAAGAGACAGGGGAGGGGGGGGGGGGGATGAGTGGAGGAGGAGAGGGAGGGTGGGGGGGAGGGTCGGGGAGGAGGAGAGAGATGTGAGGAGAGGGGGAGAGGGGGCTGAGAGGGGAGGAGGGAAGGGGGAGATGGGGGGAAGGGAAGGGGGTTGATGGGGTGAGAAAGGAGGGGGAGAGCTGGGGGGAAGGGAGGGGGAGAGGTAGGGGGAGAGGTGGGGGGAAGGGAGGGGAAGGGGAGGGGAGTGGGAGGGGTGAAGGGAAGAGGGTAGGGGAGGGATGGAGGGAAGGGGGAGGGGGTTTAGGGGAGGGCAGGGGAGAGGGAGGGGAGAGAGGGAGGGGAGAGAGCGAGAGAGAGAGAGAGAGAGAGAGAGAGAGAGAGCGAGAGAGAGATGGGGAGAGAGAGCGGGAGGTGAGAGAGAGGGGTGAGGGAGATAGACAAGGGAGAGAGAGAGAGAGAGAGAGAGAGAGGGGGGAGAGAGAGGGGGGGTATAGAGTGAGAGCAGAGAGAGAATGGGGAGAGACAAAGAGAAAGGGGCACAGACAGAAGGGCAAGAGACATAGGGAGAGGGGGTGGAGAGGAGGAGGAGAGGGAGGGTGGGTGTCAAGTCTTCTAATGTTTTTGTGCAGATCCCCTGCTTGATAGGGATCTGATTCATCCACCCCGAAATGAAGAACTGGATTTCACTCAATGACCAAACACATCTTTTCCATTATTTTTCCCCCTTTTTATTTTGGCAGATTCAGCAATTAACTTACAGTTCCACTTGATTCATTGCTTTAGCCATTACTTTGAAGGCATTTGGATGTAGTAGGTTTTAAGGTATTTAACAGTTCAATCGTTTAGCAGGTGAAAACCCGGCTGCTAATCGGGTGCTGTAGATAATCAGTCCTGCATGCCTTTGCTGACGATCGCGGCAGTTTTTAGGACGGTCTCTTAGATTATACTGTTCACGTTTTAGCCACAAGTCAACTTCTCTCGCGGGCCTGTCCGCTTTTCTGTTCACGGTCGGGCTGACTCTGATCCCGACCGGGCTTTCTCTGTTTTCTCCCCCCACCGGGTTGACTGTTCCCGGTTAGACTGAAGACTCAGCCTTTGTCGGTGGCTCTCTGGACCTGTCTGTGGCCTTCACAGTACTAGGCCCCCACCCGACGTCTGTGGCTGCTGCTTGGGCTTGGCTGTGGGCTGCACAGCCCTGGATACATTCCAGGTAAGCTAACACTGTGCTTGGTGACCCTTACTGCCCCTGCTTGTTTTCCTAGCTCTTCCCTGAGCTATAGCTTCCCGTTACTACCTTTTTCCTTTTTGGCGCCAATTCAAAACAATTTGGCTTGATGCGGTTCCACTAGTTTCCAAATACTACTTCTATTTTTAACTTTTATTTTCGATTCTTCTTGCTGGCCTTGTTCTTATCTTCGTTCCTTTATCCTTGTCGCCAATTGTTGTGTATTTGGATGCTTTGAACTGTCTTGAATAAAGGCTCGGACACGGGAGGAATCATACAAGCTTCTTTACTGCAGGACGCCACCTCCAGTCTCTCCCCCCTGCTCATGCGTATTTGCCCCAGACATCACATTACTTATCCTAATTAGATGGGATGAGAGAGAGAGGGAAGAGAGAGGGAGAGAGGGGGCTGAGAAGGGGGAATGGAAGGAGGGCAAGGGGGGGAATGGTGGGTGGGGAGGGGGTGGGTAGAGGAGAGAGGGTGAGAGGGGTAGGGGAGAGAGGGGGAAGAGTGGGGCGGGAGGAGGAGATGGGGTATTGGAGAGAGGGTCCGAGGGGTAGGGGAGAGAGGGGGAATAGTGGGGAGGGGGGAGAGGGTGGGGCAGTCCATCTATTCCCCAATCCCTATCACCCCCGCTCCTCTCCATCTATTCCCACACTCTCCCTCCTCACCTCCCCTATTCCCCCCTCCATCCCTACTCCCTCCTCTCCCTCAATCCCCCCACTCCCCCTCTTCACCTCCCCAGAATCGAGCCTTTACCCCGCTCGCCCGTCACCTTACCTCTACTCCCGATCTGCAGCGCATGCTGGCGTGAGAGTGGAGCTGTGGGCTTGTGACCAAAGGTCCTGCTTCTGACTCTCTGGAGCACGCAGGGGATGGGAGGGGCGCGCAGGTGGGCGAGGCTTTGTGAGCTGTGCCAGCTGTGAGTTCAGTGGAACTTACGCCTTTTCTCTTCACCCGATCGGCATTTTGAGAACGGGTGGCGGGGTGGGTTTGGAGCCGGCGGGCACGAGTACGATCCTACCTGCGGGAGGTGCGGCGCAAACGTAGTTGGAGGAGGGGGGGGGGGGCGAGCCGGGCTGCCAAATGAAGAGAGAGAAGCGGCTTGGGATTGGTCGGCATTTGGGATTGTAACGTCACAGCTCGCGAGGTCACGTCTAGATTTTAAAATGCGTGAGTGTATGGCGGGGGTGGGGGGGGGGCGGGGAAGGATTTTATTAAAAGATGTGTACATAAAAATGTCTAAAGTAATGAGTAGTGGATCTGTGTACATAAAAATGTCTAAATGTAATGAGGAGTGGATCCGTGACTGTAAATGCGAAATCACTAGCGAAATGGAAAAAAATCGCGGAGTTTTCGCGTCTGGTTTTGGCGGACCATGGAATCAAAGGCCAATGTGAAAAATATACATCTTCTACATGAGCTGGGATGCATCCTCAGTGATGTGATCGGGTGTTTCGGGTCTCACAGCATCAGACACCTTCGCCCAGGCGACCCAGTCGGGATTGATCAGGCCCCGACTTAATATCTTAGCCATCTTAGACATCTTATCAGCCATCTTAATAACTACTCTGCAGGGGTTGGGAGACTCTAGTGCATGGAGGGACTGGGCTCTGTGGGCAGACTCCCGGCCATGCTCCTCCTGCGTCTCACAAGGTTCAAGGCCTGTGCGCTGTACCTCTTTCTCCTTCTCCAAGCATTTCATTCTCGCCTGATGGATGTTTAGGCAGGGGGGGGGGGGGGGGGGAGAGGGGGGGGGAGGGGGGGGGGAGGATTTTATTAAAAGATGTGTACATAAAAACGTCTAAAGTAATGAGGAGTGGATCTGTGGAAATAGCTAGCGAAATGGAAAAAATCGCGTCTGGTTTTGGCGGACCATGGAATTAAAGGCTAAAAACCTTATCTGAAAAAAAATGGAATGCGACATACACCCACAAACACACCCACACACAGAGTTTTAAAAATAGATAGATAGATAGATAGATAGATAGATAGATAGATAGATAGATAGATAGATAGATAGATAGATAGATAGATAGATAGATAGATAGATAGATAGATAGATAGATAGATAGATAGATAGATAGATAGATAGATATGTAGGTTAACACAGGTTCAACGGTACAATGAAATGTTTTAGACAAGGAAACGGGTCACATCAGCAAAGATATTTAAAGGATAAAATTAAGGTAAAAAAAATAAGATAAAAGTGACATTGGTAGGTAAAAGACAATAATAAATAAAATAATCAAAATATATGATGTGTTTATGAGTTCAGAAGCCTGATGGTATGATGATAAAAACTGTTCTTAAGTCAGGTGGTGCGTGCAGCCTTGCTCCTGTATCGTCTGCTGACAGCAACAATGAGAACAGTCTGTGTGCTGGGTGTCTGTGGTCCTTGATGATGCTGTGTGCCTTCCGCAGGCACCGTTGGTGGAAAGTGTCCTGAATGGCCGGGAGACAGTTACCAGTGATGTGCTGTGCTGCCTTCACCACTCTCTGTAGTGATTTGCGGCTGTGGGCAGAACAGTTCCCGTACCAGACTGTGATGCAGCCCGTCAGCAGATTCTCGATGGTGCAACTGTAGAGGTTTGTGAGAATGCTGGCGTTCATGCCAAACTTCATCAGTCTTCTCAGGAAAAAGAGCCGCTGGCGGGTATTCTTAGTTATTGTGCAGTGTCTAAGAGAGTGATGTGCACACAGAGAAACTTGAAGCTGCTGACCTTTTCAATCTCAGCATCGCCGATGTGAAGGTGGAGGTGACCACTCCCCTGCTGTCTCCCGTCGGCCACGATCATCTCTTTCATTTTGCTGACATTGAGAGGTTATTTTCCTGGCACCAGCTGTTTAGTGCCTTTACCTCCTCTCTATAAGCCATCTCATTATTGTCTGTGATGAGGCCCAGGATGGTCGTGTCGTCAGCAAACTTTAAGATGAAGTTGGAGCTGTGCTTAGCAGTGCAGTCGTGCATGAACAGGGAGTACAGGAGAGGACTGAGCACACAGCCCTGTGGTGCGTCTGTGTTGAGGATCAGTGAGGAAGAGCTGTGGCTGCCAATTCTCACCACCTGGTGAAGTCGAATACCCAGACACAGATGGAGGTCTCCAGTCCAAGATCAAAGAACTTGGGGATGAGTTTTTGAGGGAATGATAATGTTGAATGCTGAGCTGTAGTCAATGAAGAGCATTCTCACATACTGTATGTATTCCCTTTGACCAGGTGGGTGAGCGCAGTGCGAGTTGCCATGGCGATGGCATCGTCAGTGGCCCTGTTTGGTCTATACGCAAACTGAAGAGGGTCCAAGGTGTCAGGGAGAGAGGAGCAGATGTGAGTTTTGACAAGCCGCTCGAAGCACTTCATGATGACTGATGTCAGTGCGACAGGACAGTAATCATTTAAACAGGAGATTAATGGTTTCTTTGGAACAGGAACAATGATGGATGCTTTGAAGGGGGTGGAAACCACAGACTGAGTCGGGGAGAGGTTGAAGATGTTGGTGAACACCTCTGCCAGTTGATCAGCGCACGCCCTGAGAGCCCGCCCTGGAATACCATCCGGCCCTGGAGCTTTGTGGTCATTGACATTTTTGAAGGACCGCCTCACGTCTGCCGTTTGTAGGGTCAATGAGATAGTTCCCCTGCACACCTGTGGACTCATGGTGGGCGCTGTGTTGTCTGCATCGAACTGGGCATAGGTGTTAAAAGGATAAATGTGAGGTTATCCACTTTGGTGGCAAAAACAGGAGGGTACGCTATTATCTTAATGGTGGCTAATTAGGAAAAGGGGAGACGCAACGAGACCTGGGTGTCATTGCACACCAATGATTGAAAGTAGGCATGCAGGTGCAGCAGGCAGTGAAGAAAGCGAATGGTATGTTAGCATTCATAGCGAAAGGATTTGAGTATAGGAGCACGGAGGTTCTACTGCAGTTGTACAGGGTTTTGGTGAGACCACACCTGGAGTATTGCGTACAGTTTTGGTCTCCAAATCTGAGAAAAGACATTCTTCCCATAGAGAGGGTACAGAGAAGGTTCACCAGACTGATTCCTGGGATGTCAGGACTTTCATATGAGGAAAGACTGGATAGACTTGGCTTGTACTCGCTAGAATTTAGAAGACTGAGGGGGGATCTTCTAGAAACTTACAAAATTCTTAGGGGGTTGGATAGGCTAGATGCAGGAAGATTGTTCCAGATGTTGGGGAGGTCCAGAACAAGGGGTCACAGTCTAAGGATAAGGGGGAATTCCTTTAGGACCGAGATGAGGAAAACATTTTTCACACAGAGAGTGGTGAGTCTTTGGAATTATCTGCCACCGAAGGTAGTTGAGGCCAGTTCATTGGCTATATTTAAGAGGGAGTTAGATATGGCCCTTGTGGCTAAAGGGATCAGGGGATATGGAGAGAAGGCAGGTACAGGATACGGAGTTGGATGATCAGCCATGATCATATTGAATGGCGGTGCAGGCTCGAAGGGCTGAATGGCCTACTCCTGCACCTATTTTCTATGTTTCTATGTTAAGCTCATCCGGGAAACACTGCTCCTGTTTTTCCCATTGTAATCCGTGATGCAACGTAATCCACTCCACATGCGTCTGGGGTCAGAGCTTTAGTAGTTAGATTCCACTTTGTCCCTATAGGCTCTCTTGGCTTTCCTGATGGACTTCCAGAGGTCATATCTAGCTGCTTTGTAGGCGGTGGGATCTCCCGAGTTGAAAGCAGTGGTCCGTGCTTTGAGTTTGGCACAAATTTCCCCTCTGACCCAGGGTTTTTGATTTGGGTAAGTGCAGATGGTGGCTTTTGGAACAACATCACCGATGCACTTACTTATGTAGCCTAAGATAGAGACTGCGTATTTGTTGATGCTGCCTTCTGCTGCATCCTCAAACCCTCATCCTCAGTCAGTTTTGTCAAAGCAACCCTGCAACACCTCATCAGCCTCATTGTTCCATTTGTAAATGTTCCTGGAAACCCTTTTTTCCTGTTTTAGTTTCTGCCTGTATGCCTGTATGCAGGCAGCAGTAGGATGGAACAGCAGGGCGGGGGGTGGGGTTGTAGCAGTCTCTGAATGGGGTCTAGGGTCTGCTCTCCCCTGGTGGGAAAAGTGAGATGTTGGTAATATTTTGGGAGAACCTTCTTCATGTTGGCTCTGTTGAAGTCTCCCAGAACAATGACCGCAGATTCAGGGTGGGAGTTCTCCAGCTCATTTACAGTCCTTTACAGTTCATCCAGGGCAAGGGATTTATCAGCCTGTGGGGGGATGTAAACAGCTGTAAGGAGGACTGAGCTGAACTCTCTGGGGAGGTAGAAAGGTCTAGCTTGCTCCAGAACTGAGGAGCAGTGTGTAGTGAAAACGCAGACATCCGTGGCCCACGAAGAGTTAACCACAAAGCATACTCCCCCTCCTTTCGACTTGCCTGATTCTTTCGTTCTATCTTGACGGTAAACGGATAAACTCTCCGGAGTGACGGCACAGTCGAGTATGCTGGTCTCCAGCCACGTCTCTGTGAATTCCAGAACACAGCAGTTCTTGATGTCCCGATGGTGTTCAATCCATGCGCACAACTCGTCCAGTTTATTGTCCAGGGATTGCACATTCGCTAGCAGGATGCCGGGCAGAGGAGGTTTGTTGTTTCTTCGCCGTCTTCTGCACAGAACGCCGACACGCTTTCCTCTCTTTGCTTTCCTCCGCCGCCACCTTCAGGTAAGCAAAGCACCCAGTGGAGGCTGTCGTCCGTGATGTCAATAAACGGCTTAAAGTTCCCGTTGGCTGACTTTCTTAACTCCAAAAGTGATTGTCGATCATACTGAATGCGTGAAAGAACAGTATGTACAAAAAGAACAAGTAATAAAAAATAAATACACACGGGTTTGCTGAGATGACTCAGAGCTCTTGTCTGTGCAGTCATCTTAAGGCACACAAGAAGCACTCTTATGTCCGCATTCTTATGCAGACCAGATCTCAGGCATTCAAGTATGTTGACGCAGCTTCATTAGAAATCCAGATAGGACCACGATAAGGCCATCAAAAAGATTAAATAGACTTGTGCTCTAAACTGAAGGATGAGACGTTCTGCAGTTGTCGCACGACTTGCATGCCTTTCAGGCGAAACCACCGAGCAGCATCCGAGATAGACACAAAATACTGGAGTAACTCAGTGGGACTGGCAACATCACTGCATAGAAAGAATGGGTGATGTTTCAGGTCGAGACTCTTCTTTAGACTGTCAGGGGAGAGGGAGACACGGAGATAAGGAAGGGTAGTGCGTAATGACATCAAGAGAGACAAAGGTCAAGGAAAATATAGAATAGATCACTGATAGCGAGGAGAAGGGGATAACAAAGATAAAATGTAATCGTGGACATTCAGACTGGGGGGGATGTAGAGAGAAAGTTACTTGAAGTTAGAGAAGTCAATATTCATGCCGCTGGGCTGTAAGCTGCCCAAGCAAAATATGAGGCACTGTTCCTCTAATTTGGGCTGGGCCTGACTCTGACAATGGGGGAGGCCCAGGACAGAAAGGTCAGTGTCGGAATGGCAGGGGAAGTTAAAGTGTTTAGCAACCGGGAGATCAGGTAGTGTGAGATATAGTTTGTGCTCACAATCACTGCTCAGAGACTAAATCATCGAAACAAGAAATGCTTCTTATTTGCGAATCTGCAGAATCGGGTGCCTCTCCAAATTGAGACACACCGAAATCAGAAAAGTAAAGCCCCTTTATACACACAATTCTGCTGACTTAACCTCCCCTTCTGGCTTTACCCAATCAGAGCACTGAGGTGCACAGTCTATGGGTACATCCCCCAGTACCTCCCTCATCATACATAGCATGTTCATGATAATGAGCAATTTCTCGACTAGGGGCGTGTAAGTAACATTCATTTATTGCATTAATCATGCCCAGTTGCAATTGACCTGGCCTAGTTTTCTCACCTCCAACTGACCCGTCTCAGTTTTTTTATATCTGAAATAAAGCTAGTTTCTACTGACAAGGGTCCCTTTCATCCCTAGTCCCTACT
Source organism: Raja brachyura (assembly GCA_963514005.1). The sequence goes on along the minus strand of OY740796.1, from coordinate 739,091 downwards.
GATAAGGGTCCCATCTATCACCCTCCTTCTACGCTATACTATGCCATCCATCCTCACTCAAGGACAGTTGTGATAAACCCACTCCCAGCTATGTCAACATCCTCTCCCCGGCCTCGATCGGCTAGAATCCTGTTTACAAGTTAGAATCCTCTCCTGAATCCTTACAATAGTGGGGTTTAATCACTTTATCCCTCACAGTAGGATTAGACGAAACGATCGCTGAGCCTGCGCTTGGTCTTGCCGATATATAGGAGTTCACAATTGGAACAACGAATACAGGAGCTGTTGGAGGAGGTGCAAGCGAACCTCTGCCTCACCTGAAAGTACTGTCGGGGTCCCTAGACAGAGTCGACGGAGGAGGTAAACGGACGGGTGTTGCATCTCCTGCGGTTACTGGGGAAGGTACCTGGGAATAGCGTGGTTTATGTGGGAAGGGAGAGGTTGACCAGGAAGTCGCAGAGGGAACGGTCTGTGTGGAAATGGGAAGATGTGGCTAGTGGTGGGATCCCGTTGGAGGTGGCAAACTTGTCAGATTATGTGCTGTATGCGGCGGTTGATGGGGTGAAAGGTGAGGACTTGAAGGATTCTGTCCCTGTTGCAACAAGAGGGAGGGGGAGCAAGGGCGTAGCTGTAGGGTACAAAGGAGACACGTGTGAAGGCCTCATCTATGATGGAAGTGGGGAATCTTTACAGGGTGGAAAGAAGCGTACTCCAGGTAGTTGTGGGAGGCAGTAAGTTTATAACTGGCTGCATGCGGCAGCCATCTTTGAGACTGGCACCAGGGTTCCGGACGGCCATGTTGTGTAAAGGCATCAGCAGTGAACGCCGCAACAGCGGGCGGCCATCTTTGACACAGGCACACGAGGGGACATATGGAATGTGTAGGAAGGAACTGCAGTTGCTGGTTTAAACCAACATTCTGGAGTAACTCAGCGGGACAGGCAGCAATTATGGAGAGAAGGAATGGGTGACGGTTCGGGTGTAGACCCTTCTTCAGACTGATATGTGACATCCATCTTTGCATGAGGGTAAGTTAGTGGGGGCGGCCATCTTTGAGCCTGGCACCACGGTTCAAGGGCAGCTGGTCGGTCTCGAGGCGTCATCGAAGGCGGGGGGTGGGAGGCTACGTGGCGACGTCACGGGGCGGGGCAAACTGGGCTGCGTGGTGATGTCAGGGGGCGGGGTGGGTGGGGCTGCGTCAGGAGGCGTCGTGGCCACACAGGCCCCCCCCCCCCCCCCCCCGTTGCTATGGAGGGAATGTTACCCCGGTGACAGCACAGAGGGAGGGAGGGATGAGGGGACAGAGGAGAGATGGAGGTGAGGACCGAGGGAGGGATGGAGAGGAGGGGAGTGGAGGAGGGGATTACAGGGGTGGGGGGCCGGAGTGGGGGAGTGAGGGGGGGGGGGTGGAGGGGTGTGGGGGCTGGAGTGATGGACAGTGGGGGATGAGGGGGGGGATGGAGGGGTGTGGGGGCCGGAGTGATGGACAGTGGGGGAGTGAGGGGGGGGTGGAGGGGTGTGGGGGCCGGAGTGGGGGACAGTGGGGGAGTGAGGGGGGGGTGGAGGGGTGTGGGGGCCGGAGTGATGGACAGTGGGGGAGTGAGGGGGGGGTGGAGGGGTGTGGGGGCCGGAGTGGGGGACAGTGGGGGATGAGGGGGGGGATGGAGGGGTGTGGGGGCCGGAGTGGGGGACAGTGGGGGAGTGAGGGGGGGGATGGAGGGGTGTGGGGGCCGGAGTGGGGGACAGTGGGGGATGAGGGGGGGGATGGAGGGGTGTGGGGGCCGGAGTGGGGGACAGTGGGGGAGTGAGGGGGGGTGGAGGGGTATGGGGGCTGGAGTGATGGACAGTGGGGGAGTGAGGGGGGGTGGAGGGGTGTGGGGGCCGGAGTGGGGGACAGTGGGGGATGAGGGGGGGATGGAGGGGTGTGGGGGCCGGAGTGGGGGACAGTAGGGGAGTGAGGGGGGGGTGGAGGGGTGTGGGGGCCGGAGTGATGGACAGTGGGGGAGTGAGGGGGGGATGGAGGGGTATGGGGGCCGGAGTGGGGGACAGTGGGGGAGGGATGGAGGGGTGTGGGGGCCGGAGTGGGGGACAGTGGGGGATGAGGGGGGGATGGAGGGGTGTGGGGGGCCGGAGTGGGGGAGTGAGGGGGGGGTGGAGGGGTGTGGGGGCCGGAGTGGGGGACAGTGGGGGAGTGAGGGGGGGATGGAGGGGTGTGGGGGCTGGAGTGATGGACAGTGGGGGAGTGAGGGGGGGATGGAGGGGTATGGGGGCCGGAGTGATGGACAGTGGGGGAGTGAGGGGGGGGGGTGGAGGGGTGTGGGGGCCGGAGTGGGGGACAGTGGGGGAGTGAGGGGGGGGGGGGCTGCGTTAGACAGACGGTGACAGGAGTGCAGGGTCAGCGCGTTGCAGAGACGAGGAGAATTATTTGTCGTCTCTCTCCCCCAGGTCAGACGGTCGTGTCCAGTCTTGCGCTGCAAATGTTTCTTTACTTTAATTGCTACTTTTTCCCCTTCTGGTGGGCCTGCCACATCGTTATGCTGGATTTGAAGGTGAGTTGGAACGAACTGCAGATGCTGGTTGATACCAACGTTAAACTTAAGACGGAAAGCTGAAGTAACTCAGCGGGACAGGCAGCATCTCTGGAGAGAAGGAATAGGTGACGTTTCGGGTCTTCAGACTTAAAGTCGGGATATAATTTAATATAGCGATATAATTTGTCAGTAAATTATCGCAACCAATACTAAATGCAATTGTATCAGTTTATTGTGTCCATTACAGCGGTAGAGTTGCTGCCTCACAGCGCCACGGACCCGAGTTCGATCCCAATTACTGGTGCTGTCGGTACGGTGTTTTCCCCATGACATGTGTGGGTTTTCGCCGGGTTCTCCGGTTTCCTCCAACACTCCAGAGATGTGCAAGTTTGTAGGTTAATTGACTTGGTAACATTGCAAATTGTCCCTAGTGTGTGTAGGATAGTGGTCGACGTGGACTATTTCCACACTGTATCTCTAAACTAAACTAAAACTAGGTTGAACAAGTTAGGTCTTTATTCTTTGGAGCGCAGAAGGTTAAGGGGGGACTTGATTGAGTTCTTTAAAATGATGAAAGGGATAGACAGAGTTAACGTGGATAAGCTTTTCCCATTGAGGGTAGGAAAGATTCAAACAAGAGGGCATGACATGAGTATTAAGGGACATAAGTTTAGGGGTAACATGAGGGGAACTTCTTTACTCAGAGAGTGGTGGCTGTGTGGAATGATCTTCCTGCAGAAGTGGTGGAGGCAGGATCGGTTTTAACATTTAAAAGTGAAGTGGATAGGTATATGGACGGGAAGGGAATGGAGGGGTATGGTCTGAGTGCAGGTAGATGGGACTAGGGGAAAATTAATGGTCGGCACGGACTGGAAGGGCCGAGAAGGCCTGTTTCCATGCTGTAATTGTTATATGGTTATATGGTTAAAAGCAAATTAGAGTGGCACATTAATAACAGAATATTGTGATACAATTTGTCAGTAAATTATATCACAACAAATACCGAATCTAACTTTCAATCTAATCTCACAGAGTCACACAGCGTGGAACAGGTCCTTTAGCCCAACCTGCCCACACAGGCCAACATGCCCCACCTCCCCACTTTGGTCCATGTCCCTCAAAACCTGGCCTATCCATGTACCTGTCTAAATGTTTCTTAAACCATGTGATGGTCCCTGCCTTAACTACCTCCTCCGACAGCTCGTTCCATATATCCACTATCCTCTGTGTGAAAACGTTACCCCTCGGGTTCCTATTAAATCTTTCCCCCTCTTGCCTTCAAACCCATATGTTCTGGTTTTCGATTCTCCTACTCTAGGGGTAAAGACTGTGCATCTACCCGATCTATCCCCTCGTGATTTTCTACACCTCTAGAAGATCACCCCTCATCCTACTGCGCTCCAGCACGTTGTACCTATCTATATTCACCAGAGATGCTATCTGTCCTAATAGATAATAGGTGCAGGAGTAGGCCATTCGGCCCTTCGAGGCAGCACCGCCATTCACTGTGATCATGGCTGATCATCCACATTCCGTACCCCATTCCTGCCTTCTTACCATATCCCCTGATTCTGCTATCTTCAAGAGTTGTATCTAACTTTCTCTTGAAAGCATCCAGAGAATTGGCCTCCACTGCCTTCTTAGACAGAGAATTCCACAGATTCACAACTGTCTGGGTGAAAAGGTGTTTCCTCGTCTCTGTTCTAAATGGTCCACCCCTTATTCTTAAAATGTGGCCCCTGGTTCTAGACTTTCCCAATATCGGGAACATGTTTCCTGCCTCTTGCGTGTTCAATCCCTTAATAATCTTATATTTTTCAATACTATCCCCTCTCATCCTTCTAAATTCCAGAGTATACAAGCCCAGCAGCTCCATTCTATCAAAATACGACAGCCTGCCATCCCGGGTATTAAGCTTGTGAACCAACGCTGCACTCCCTCAATAGCAATGATGTCCTTCCTCAAATTTGGAGACTAAAACTGCACACAATACTCCAGGTGTGGTCTCACTAGGGCCCTGTACAACTGCAGAAGGACCTCTTTGCTCCCATACTCAACTCCTCTTGTTATGAAGGCCAATATTGTCATTTGCTTTCTTCACTGCCTGCTGTACCTGCATGCTTACTTTCAGTGAGTGATGAACAAGAACCCCTAGATCCCGTTGTACTTCCCCTTTTCCCAACTTGACGCCATTCAGATAATAATCGGCCTTCCTGTTTTTGCCACCAAAGTGGATAACCTCACATTTATCCACATTAAACTGTGTCTGCCATGCATCTGCCCACTCACGCAACCTGTCCAAGTCACCCTGCATTCTCATAGCATCCTCCTCACAGCTCACACTTCCGCGCAGCTTTGTGTCATCTGCAAATTTGTTCATGTTACTTTGAATCCCTTCATCTAAATCATTGATGTATATTGTAAATAGCTACAGTCCCAGCACCGAGCCTTGCGGTACCCCACTAGTCACTGCCTACCATTCTGAAAGGGACCCGTTAATCCCTACTCTTTGTTTCCTGTCTACCAACCACTTCTCCATCCATGTCAGCACTCTACCCCCAATATCATGTGTTGTAATTTTTCCCACTAATCTCCTATGTGGGACCTTATCAAATGCTTTCTGAAAGTCCAGGTACATCCACAGGCTCTCCCTTGTCCATTTCCGTAGTTACATCCTCGAAAAAATTCCAGAAGATTAGTCAAGCATGATTTCCCCTTCGTACTGACTCGGACCGGTCCTGTTACTGCTATCCAAATGTGCCGCTATTTCATCTTTTATAATTTACTCCAGCATCTTCCCCACCATCGATGTCAGGCTAACTGGTCTATAACTCCCTGTTTTCTCTCTCCCGCCTTTCTTAAAAAGTGGGATAACATTAGCTACCCTCCAATCCACAGGAACTGACCCTGAATCTATAGAAAATTGGAAAATGATCACCAATGCATCCATGATTTCTAGAGCCACTTCCTTAAGTACCCTGGGATGCAGACCATCAGGCCCTGGGGATTTTTTTTTATCAGCCTTCAGTCCCATCAGTCCACCCAACACCATTTCCTCCCTACTGTGAATTTCTTTCAGAATCAGAATCACACTTTATTCGCCAAGTATGTTTTGCAAAATACGAGGAATTTCATTGGCCAAGTCAGTCACCCTAGATCCTCTGGCCACTAGTACATCAGGAAGATTGTTTGTGTCCTCCTTAGTGAACACTGATCCAAAATACCTGTTCAACTTGTCTGCCATTTACTTGTTCCCCACAATAAATTCACTTGTCTCAGTCTTCAAGGGTCCGACTTTGGTCTAACTATTTTTTTCCTCTTCACATATCTATAGAACCTGTTACTATCCTCCTTTATATTCTTGACTAGCTTACCTTTGTACCTCATCTTTTCTCCTGGTATTGCCTTTTTAGTTATCTTCTGCTGTTCTTTAAAAATCTCCCAATCCTCTGGCTTCCGGCTTATATTTGCTATATTACACTTCTCTTTTATTTTTATACTGTCACTGACTTCCCTTGACAGCCACAGTCGCCCCTTACTCCTCCTGGAATCTTTCTTCCTCTTTGGAAATGATGGAAATGATCCTGCACCTTCTATTATTTCCAGAAATATCTGTCATTGTTGTTCCACTGTCACCCTGCTAGGGTACCTTTCCTGTCAACTTTGGCCAGCTCCTCCCTCATGGTTCTATAGTCCCCTTTGTTCAACTGTAATACTGACACTTCTGATTTTCCCTTCTCTCAAATTGTAGATTAAAACATATCATATTATGGTCACTACCTCCTAGTGGCTCCTTTACCTTGAGCTCTGTTATCAAAACCGGTTCATTACACAACACTAAATCCAGAATTGCCTTCTCCCTGGTAGGCTCCAGTACAAGCTGGAGGCACTCCACAAACTCCCTTTCTTGGTGTCCAGTACCAACCTGATTTTCCCAGTCTACCTGCATGTTGAAATCTCCCCTGAAAACCGTGGCATTATCTTTACGACATGCCAATTTTAACTGACTTCATCCATTTCACAACCAACTTCCATCCGGCACTCAAATATACTTGGACCATTTCCGACATTTCCCTACCATTCCTTGACCTCACCATCTCTATTGCAGGTGATACACTCCTGACCGACATCCACTACAAACCAACTGACTCCCACAGCTACCTGGACTACTCTTCCTCCCACCCTGCTTCCTGTAAGGACTCCATCCCCTATTCCCAATTCCTCCGTCTACGCCGCATCTGCTCCCAGGATGACGTGTTCCACACCAGGTCATCGCAAATGTCCTCGTTCTTCAGAGAACGGGGTTTCCCCTCCCCCACTATAGATGAGGCTCGCACCAGGGTCTCCTCCATACCCCGCAACACTGCCCTCTCTCCCCATTCCCCCACTCACAACAAGGGCCGAGTCCCCTGGTCCTCACCTTTCACCCCACGAGCCGGCGCATACAACAGATAGTCCTCCGCCAGTTTCGTCACCTCCAACGTGACCCCTCCACTCGCCACATCTTCCCATCTCCCCCCCTGTCTGCCTTCCGCAAAGACCGCTCCCTCCGCAACTCCCTCGTCAATTCTTCCCTTCCCTCCCGCTCCACTCCTTCCCCGGGCACTTTCCCTTGCAACCGCAAGAGATGCCACACTTGTCCCTTCACCTCCCCCATCCAATCCTTTCAGGGACCCAAGCAGTCATTCCAAGTCCGACAGAGGTTCACCTGCACCTCCTCCAACCTCATCTACTGCATCCGTTGCTCCAGATGCCAGCTGATCTACATCGGTGAGACCAAGCGTAGGCTGGGCGATCGTTTCGCCGAACACCTCCGCTCGGTCCGCAATAACCAACCCGACCTCCCGGTGGCTCAGCACTTCAACTCCCCCTCCCACTCCGTATCCGACCTCTCGGTCCTGGGCCTCCTCCACGGCCAGAGTGATCAACACCGCAAGTTGGAGGAACAGCACCTCATATTCCGCTTGGGGAGTCTGCATCCTCTGGGCTTAAACATTGAATTTTCTCAATTCTGTTAACCCAGACTGCCTCCCCCCCCACCTCTCCCTCAGCCCTCTGGCCCTGACATTCCTTCTCCATCTCCCCCCCCCCCCCCCCCCCAGTCGCACTCGCTTCTCATTTTCACACCACAAACAGCTTACAATGGCCTGCTTCCTTTATCACCAATACTTTTTTGCATATCTTTCACTCATTGTTCCTTATCTCTCCACATCACTGTTTATATCTCTCGTTTCCCTGATCCCTGACCAGTCTGAAGAAGGGTCTCGACCCGAAACGTCGCCTATCTCCTTCGCTCCTTTGATGCTGCTGCACCCGCTGAGTTTCTCCAGCTTTTTGTGTAACCCAATGCCAATTTTAACTCTTGATTCAACTTGCACCCTATGTCCAGGCTACTATTTGGGGGCCTGTAGATAACTCCCATTAGGGTATTTTACCCTTACAATTCCTCGGTTCTATCCATACTGACTCTACATCTCCTGTTTCAATGTCACCCCTCGCAAGAGACTGAATTTCATTCCTCACGAACAGAGCTACCCCACCCACTCTGCCCACCTGTCTGTCTTTTCGATAGGAGGTATACCCTTGAATTTTCAGTTCCCAGCCCTGGTCCTCTTGCAGCCATGTTTCTGTAATTCCCACAACATCATACTTGCCAGTTTCTAACCGAGCCTCACCCTCATCCACTTTATTTCTTATACTTTGTGCATTCACATACAATACATTTAATCCCTTACTCCCCTCATCCTTCACATCGATCCCTATTTCACTTGGCCATACTCTCCTATCCCTTCCTGAGTTTTGTGCTCCGTTAATTCTGGTGTCTTTCTTAACTGTTCCTATACCCTCTTTCCCTTTAACTCCAACCTTATATCTTACACCGTGTCGCAGTGGCAAACCTGCCTGCCAGAATGCTGATCCCCCTCCTGTTAAGGTGCAATCTGTCCTTTTTGTACAATTATCCCTTCCGCAAAACAGATCCCAGTGGTCTAAGAATCTAAATCCCTGCTTCCTGCACCAGCTCCTCAGCCACATATTCAGATCCTCTATCTCCCTGTTCCTGGCCTCACCAGCACTAAGAACTGGAAGCAAACGAGATAACCACCCTGGAGGTCCTGCTTTTCAGCCTTCTTCCGAGCTCTCAGAAGTCACGCTGCAGAATGCCTTAACTCTTCCTCCTGACGTCATTTGTTCCGATATGCACTGTCACTTCCAGCCGCTCACCCTTGAGGGTGCCCTGCAATCGGTCCGTGACGTCCTGGATCCTGGCACCATGGAGGCAACACACCTTCATTGACTCCCACCTGTCTGTACCTCTCACGCTGGAGTCCCCGACGACCACGACTCTGCCTGATGTCTGTCTCTTCAGTATTGCCTCAGCATCACCTTTTGACTCGCAGACCTGTCCCCCGCTCAGAATGGCAGTGCCTTCTGTCCCGACAGCTTCCGGGAGGGTGAACCTGTTTTCAAGAGGTACATCCCCCAGCATCTCCTGTACTCCAAGCTTCGTCACCTTCCTCATTGTCACCCCCCTTCTCTCTTCGGGCATCTTTGGTGTAATGATCTTACTGTAGGTCCTGTCCAGGAAACTCTCATTTTCACAGATGATCCCGAGGTCATCCAGTTGTTTCTCCAGTGCCCCAACACGGTCCTTCAGGAGCTGAACCTGGACACAGTTTCCACAGTTGTAGCAGCCAGAGGCACCATCAGTGTCCCTGACCTCCCACATCCGGCAAGCATCACACTGAATCAGTTTACACTAAATCGTCCGATCAGCAGAGAAGGTTATTGGCTCCAACCTTCCCTCCATTGATGAACTGTACACTGCAAGGGCCTGGAAGTGAGCGGGTAAGATCATCTCTGACCCCTTTCACCCTGGCCACAAACTCTTTGAATTACTTCCCTCTGGAAGGCGACTACGGACTGTCAAAGCTGCCACAGCCAGACATAAAAACAGTTTTTATCCACGAGTCATTGCTCTACTCAACAGCCAAACATCCGTAGCCTCCCTTTGATCGGGTATTTTGTTGGTTCACATGCTTGATCAATGGTGTTTTATCATTAATGTTTTATTGTTAATGTTTAGTGTTTTCTGAGTCATTCGTAATTGTCACCGTATGTCATGTTACTTGTGGGCGGAGCACGAAGGCAAATTCCTTGTATGTGAATACTTGGCGAATAAACGTACTTACTTAACCCATCATATCTTCCCTACGTCTCAGCCTCTCCAACTTTTCACGTAGTCTCTACTCCTCAGCCTCCTCGCCGAAGACTCTTGAGCCATTGACTCACACTTTTCTCACGAGACATTTCCCTCACAAGGCCGACAAGGTAGTGCATGTCGGACGAATTAAAGATAGTCTGAGGGTCTCCAATGTGGTAGGCAGGAGGTCAAGACCACTCTCTAGTTGGTGAGAGAGCGGTTCAGTTACCAGATAACAGCTGGAAAAAACTGTCTTGAATCTGGAGGTGTACCTTTTTTGTTTAATGTTTACACACCTCTAAAAGATCACCCTCATCCTCCTTTGCTCCAAGGAATAATGTCGTAGCCTGCCCCAACCACTCCATACAGCTCAAGCCCCTCGAGTCCTGGCAACATCATCGCAAATCTCTGCACCCATTCCCAGCTTAACGACACCAAAACTGAACTCTAATACTGTAAAAGGTGAGGGATGGAAGAGTTGAGGAAGGTACTATCCCAACGTTTAAGAAACATTCGGACAGGAACATGAATAGGTCAGGTTAGAGGGATATGGGCCAAACGTGGGTATGGGGCTTGTTGGGCCGAAGGGCCTGTGGCCGTACTGAATCACTCTGGGATTCGCAAAATAATTTGACTTCTAAAACAAATTTTCCAGTCGGTTGGAATTAACTTAGTTTAAATTAGATTAAACTCTGACTCTCGCGCTCTCTCTCTCCCCCTCCCTCCCTCCATCTCCCCCTCCCTCCATCTCCCCCTCCCTCCCCCTCCCCTTTTCTCTCCCACTCCCCGTTTTCTCTCTCTCTCTGACCCACTCCCTCATCCTCTTGCCACCTCTCCCTGCTGCCCCTCTCTCCCTGCTGTCCCTCTCTCCCCCTGCCTTCTCTCTCCCCGCCTTCTCTCTCTCTCTCTCCCCACGCTCCCTCCCCATCTCTCCCGCTTCCCTCTCTCCTGCCTCTCTTTCCCTCTCCTCCCATCTCCCACCGTCCCCTCTCTCCCCTCCCCCTCTCATTACCACCCTTCCCCCCTCCCTCTCCCTCTTTCTCTCCTCCCTCTCCCTTCCCCTTCAGTACTTCTACCTCAGTACCTACTACAGGATTACGCTCACCGCACTGATTGTGGTCATGACCTTGGTTGAAGTTGCAAGATTGTATCTTGGGTACCTGGGGAATCTCCAGGAGAAGGTGAGGGGGAGAGGGGAGCGCCGCACCGCGGGAGGGGAGGGGAGGGGGATGGCTGGAAGCGCCACACAGCTCTCTCCATCACCGACTACCTTTCCCTCTCTCTCCCCCTCTGTCTCCCCCTCTCCTCGCTCCCCCGCACTCTCCTCGCCCCCCCGCACTCTCTCTTGCCCCCACCCTCTCTCATTATTTCCCCCTCTGTCTCCCCCTCTGCCCTCTCCCTCTTGCCATCTCTCTCCCCTCTAACTCGCCCCCATCGCTGCCCCCCTCTCCCTGTCCCCCTTCTCTCCCCCCTTCTCTCTCTCTCCCCCCTTCTCTCTCCCACTCCCCCCTCTCTCTCTCTCTCTCTCTCTCTCTCTCTCTCTCTCCCCTTTTCTCTCTCCCACTCCCCCCCTCTCTCTCTGACCCACTCCATTATCCTCGCCACCTCTCTCTCCCCCCTCTCCCCTCTCTCTCCGCAGGTCCCTGCCCTGGCAGGCTCCTGGCTGCTCTCTCTGCTGCTGCAGGCTCCGATGTTGCTCTTCCACCTCTGCAACCCGCACCTCATCCTGCTGCCTGTGGAGTGGGCGACGGGGCTGCTGTACCTCGCATTCATCGTCACAGAGATCGTCCTCTCCATCCGCGCCCTGCGTCGCCTCGCCGCCCAGCTGGAAGAGCGTTTCCACCTCGCCCACCTACACCTGCACCAGGAGAGAGCTGAAGGGGAGACCGCATAGAGCTTCCCCCGTACCTCCACACTCCCCATGTGTGAGTCTCACAGAGAGAAAGTGTGTGTCTGTGAGAGTGTATGTGTGCGTGTGAAAAAGTGTCTGCGCGAGAGAGAAAGTGTGAGAGCGAGAGAGTGTGTAGGAAAGACAGCGAGAGCGTGCATGTGTGCGTGTTCATGCGTTTGTGTGCATGTTTGTGTGTGCGTTCATGTGTGTTTGCGTGTTCACCTGTTTGTGAGTATGTGTTTGTGTGTTCACATGTGCATGTGCATGTTTGTGTATGTATGTGTGTGCCTAAAGGGGCTGTCCCACTGCGGCAACCTAAATCTACCACTTTAGACGAGTTTGCCCACGATTCAAACTCGCAGCATGGTCGACACGTGGTCCTAGGAGGTCCTATGAGGTCACTGGTACTCTCCTCCATGCTCGAGGGAAGTTCCCAAATACTCGTGGCCTCAGCTAGGTCGCAGAAAAATGTTCAGCATGTTAAAAAAATTTCCCGCGAGTAAAAATTAGTCGGCATGGTCCTTTTGAACTCGTAGTGCAGTGGAGTGGGGTCGCTATGCAGTTACAGCCAGTCGAGGGCAGCCGTAGGCAATCTCCTTCGCTGACCGCGCATTTCAATTGGCTCATTGGAGTTTTCAGGACCAAGGAAAAGCGACTGGTAATGTAAAATGCCCGCTAAACTTTATTATACTTCTTAAAAATGTCTCCACTCCTTCTCTCTCCCCCTCTCCCTCCTCTCTAAAGGTCTTACCGTTACTGTGCAGCCATCTTTTACCTTCCTCTTCATCATGGGTGTGAATTTCAGACAGTGTTTCTCCGCTTTCCCTGGCCCCCGTCTTTGCGGGGTGTGTGTGTGTCGGTGTGTGTATGTCTGTGTGTGTATGTCGTTGCTGTGTCTGTGTATGGTCGATCCAGCTCGAGGTTTTCCAGGCGAGTGCCCTCGAGCATGAAGGTCGAAGACACTCTTCTTAACTCGCGGATAAGGTCGCCGCAGTGGAACAGCCCATTTAGTGTGTCTTACCTTCGTAGAATCAGACCCAGGCAGCGAGAGTTTCTACAAATATGATTCCTTAATTCCTTTTGGTGATAAAAGGTAGATGATCCCCCCTCTCTATCCCTCCTCCTCCTCTCTTCCCCACCTCCTCCCTCTCCTCCTCTTCCCAAACCCGTGGGGTTTAGTCAGCGCTAGATTCCGAAGGGGGGGGGGGGAGAAGAAAGAGAGAGAGAGAGAGAGAGAGAGAGAGAGAGAGAGAGAGAGAGAGAGGTCAGGAACACAAAACTGTACAGGCCCTTTGTCCCTCAGAGTGGGGGGGTGGGGGGGAGAGCGGGAGAGAGAGAAGGAAAAGAAATAGGAGGAAAGAGAAAACATGACGAGAGACAGGGACACAGGAGGGGAGAGGGGGTGACAGTCGGACACACGGGATGGACAAGGAGAGGTGGGGTAAGAGAGGAACAGGGACACGAGCAGTGGGGAGAGGGACAGGGTGGAGTGGGAGTTACGGCATGGGTGAAATGTTATTATTTATTGGGTTTGTGTTCTGCAATAAAGGAGATTATTTTTGGGCCCTGTGTTGTGTGTCTATGGGTGAGAGGCAGAGGGAGCAGCGCTCTGCGCGAGGGGAAGGGAGAGGAAAGACTCACCTCACTGCCTGACAAACTCGCATCGCTCAATATGAACTCTTTGTTCTTGAAACCATCGCTCACCTTGGCAGGCCTTTTGGTCGCTGCTCAAGGGGCTGGGGTTGACCTCACCTTTCCCCTTGGACTTCTTTGGTAACTTGAGGGAAGCTAGATAGGAAATTGCATGAGCCCTGGTTGAAATTTATGAGATGTCTTTAAATACAGGAGCAGTGCCAGAAGACTAGAGGGTGGCAAAAGTTGTGCATCTATTCAAGGGCTGCAGGGAAAATGCTGGGATTTATTGGCCGGCGAGCTGAACATCTGTAGTTGGAAAGTTACTGAGGGATAGGTGTTATAGGCATTTGAATCATAGAATCATAGAAAATAGGTGCAGGAGTAGGCCACTCGGCCCATCGAGCCTGCACCGCCATTCAATATGATCATGGCTGATCATCCAACTCAGTACCCTGTACCTAGCTGCAAAGATTTTAGCAAGAAGATTGAGCAAATATATTAATAAATTGATAAACCAGGACCAAACAGGGTTTATACCCAAAAGACAATCATTTAACAATTTGAGATGACTTTTTAATATAATGCATTCACATAAAGGGGAAAAGGAAGACTTATCAGTTATATCTTTGGACGCAGAGAAAGCATTTGACCAGGTAGAGTGGCAGTATTTATATATAGTACTCCAAAAATTTAATATGGGAGATAATTTTATTGGATGGGTAATTTTATTATATGATAATCCAACAGCAAGAATATTAACTAATAATATGTTGTCTTCAAAATTCCAATTATCACGCAGCAATAGGCAGGGATGTGTATTATCACCCCTGCTATTTGCCCTTATGATAGAGCCACTAGCTGAAAGGATAAGAACACATCCAAATATTCAGGGATATAATACTAAGGACTCTAATAAAAAAAATGTCATTATACGCGGATGATATACTTTTATATATTAGAAATTCACAAACGAGTATCCCAAATTTATTAATTGTAATAGAGGAATTTGGCTCCTTTTCTGGATATAGAATAAATTGGAATAAAAGTGAAATTATGTAATTACAACCCCATCTATTAAAATGTCCATTTAAAATTGCAACGGAAATATTTAAGTATTTAGGTTTCTAGTTACCAGAAGATATAAATCATTATTTAACGCTAATTTTAGTCCTTTGTTAAATAAATTGAACGCTCTGATTAAATTTTGGAAAACGCTACCACTATCATTAATTGGCAGAATAAATGCTATAAAAATGATCGTGCTACCACAAATAATATATTTATTTCAATCCATACCAATATATATACCAAATTTTTTTTTAAAACTAGACTCTAATATTAATAATTTTATATGGGACTGCAAAGCTCATAGAATTAAAATGAATCATTTGTGTGAACCTGAAGATGTAGGGGGACTTGCACTGCCTAATTTATAATATTATTATTGGGCAGTGCATATTAAGAATATTATTTATTGGTTGGATTGTCCTTCTCAACAGATGGAATGGAAGAGAAAGAGGATTGTTTTCCTTACGATTTAGGAGTGATCCTCTTCTCCCCGATAAAAATGAATAATATATTATATAAGAAGAATCCAATCATACACAATATAATTTGAATTTGGAAACAAAATTAACTTTAAAATTAAGAAACTTATCATTATTAACACCAATAGTGAATAATCCGGTATTTAAACCATCTTTTATGGATAAAAAATACAGACAATGGGAAAGATTGGGAATTAAAAAGTTGGGTGACATGTATGAAATGGGAAATGTATTATCGTTTCAACAATTAAAATCAAAATTTAATCTGAATAATAACCAATACTTTAAATACTTATAGATATGTGACTTTATAAAAAAAATATATACCAAGATTACAGAATATAACGATGGATCCACTGGAAGAAGCAATGAATATTAAGGCAGACTCACAAACATTAATATCATATCTATATAACAGTATTCTTAACAGAGAGCTGCCACCAACAGAGGCAATTAGAGAAGACTGGGAATAAGATATAAAGATAAAATTTCTAAAGAAACATGGGAGAGGTATTTGATATATATACACATAAATGTTCGATTAACACTAGACATAATTTAATTCAATTTAAAATATTACATAGATTATATTATTCAAAAGTTAGGTTGAATAAATGTTATTCAAATATTTCTCCATCTGTGATAAATGCCTTTCTCAAAATGCCAACTTCACACATTCTTTTGTTTCTTGCACAAAACTTCAACGATTTTGAGTATATATTTGATATGTTCACTAGTTTATTTTAGATAAAAATGGAATCTAGCATGGAAATGATTAGGGTTACACAAAAAGCTGGAGAAACTCAGCGGATGCAGCAGCATCTAAGGAGCGAAGGAGATAGGCGACGTTTCGGGTCGAGACCCTTCTTCAGACTGGTCAGGGATCAGGGAAACGAGAGATATAAACAGTGAGGTGGAGAGATAAAGAACAATGAGTGAAAGATATGCAAAAAAGTATTGATGATAAAGGAAACAGGCCATTGTAAGCTGTTTGTGGTGTGAAAATGAGAAGCTAGAGCGACTGGGGTGGGGGGGGGGAGAGATGGAGAAGGAATGTCAGGGCCCGAGGGCTGAGGGAGAGGTGGGGAGGGGAGGGGGCAGCCTGGGTTAACAGAATTGAGAAAATTCAATGTTTAAGCCCAGAGGATGCAGACTCCCCAAGCGGAATATGAGGTGCTGTTCCTCCAACTTGCGGTGTTGCTCACTTTGGCCGTGGAGGAGGCCCAGGACCGAGAGGTCGGATACGGAATGGGAGGGGGAGTTGAAGTGCTGAGCCACCGGGAGGTCGGGTTGGTTATTGCGGACCGAGCGGAGGTGTTCGGCGAAACGATCGCCCAGCCTCCGCTTGGTCTCACCGATGTAGATCAGCTGGCATCTGGAGCAACGGATGCAGTAGATGAGGTTGGAGGAATGCAGGTGAACCTCTGTCGGACTTGGAATGACTGCTTGGGTCCCTGAAAGGAGTGGATGGGGGAGGTGAAGGGACAAGTGTAGCATCTCTTGCGTTTGCAAGGGAAAATGCCCGGAGAAGGAGTGGAGCGGGAGGGAAGGGAAGAATTGACAAGGGAGTTGCGGAGGGAGCGGTCTTTGCGGAAGGCAGACGGGGGGAGATGGGAAGATGTGGCGAGTGGAGGGGTCACGTTGGAGGTGGCGAAACTGGCGGAGGACTATCTGTTGTATGCGCTGGCTGGTGAGGTGAAAGGTGAGGACCAGGGGGACTCGGCCCTTGTTGTGAGTGGGGGAATGGGGAGAGAGGGCAGTGTTGCGGGGTACGGAGGAGATCCTGGTGCGAGCCTCATCTATAGTGGGGGAGGGGAAACCCCGTTCTCTGAAGAACGAGAACATTTGTGATGGAAATGATTAGATTTGGAGTATTGGGAGATGGAAACAAATCAAATATATCCCAAATCTCATTTATTAATTATGGTTTAATAATAGCAAAAAAACTCATACTCAAATTCTGGAAAAAGGCTACTATACCGACATTCAAAATGTGGATTGGTAATATGGTGGAAACGGCCCATTTGGAAGAAATGAGGCTCCTCCTAATAGAAAAAAAAGACCAATTCTTAATGTTGGTCCCCATTTATTGATCTTGTGGATTCATGGGGTGTAACAATATCGTAAAATTAAAAATTCTGGGTTTGCGTGAAAAATGATGAAGAACAAAAAATATATATATATATCGACTTGTGGCGTGTGAGAATCTCCTTTCTGCTTCACTCTCACTTTTCTCTTTCTTTACACTACACTCACTAGACTATTCTTTACTCCTCGATTCTTCTTTCTTTCTCATTTATTTCTTTAAAAAAAAGGAAGTTGTACAAAGAATGTTTTAATAATTCTGGGAACCTGTAAAAAGGTACCATTAAAATGTAATGTACTTACTTCTAATAAATAAATTTTTAAAAAAAATCTATTCAAGGGCTGCAGGGAAAATGCTGGGATTTATTGGTCGACGAGCTGAATATCTGTAGTTGGAAAGCTACTGAGGGATAGCTGTTATAGGCATTTGAATCATAGAAAATAGGTGCAGGATTAGGCCACTCGGCCCTTCGATCCTACACCGCCATTCAATATGATCATGGCTGATTATCCAACTCAGTATCCTGTACCTGCCTTCTCTCCATACCCCCTGATCCCTTTAGCCACAAGGGCCACATCTAGTTCGCTCTTAAATATAGCCAATGAACTGGCCTCAACTACTTTCTGTGGCAGAGAATTCCACAGACTCACCACTCTCTGTGTGAATAAATATCTTCTCATCTCGGTCCTAAAAGACTTGCCCCTTATCCTTAAACTGTGAGCCCTTGTTCTGGAGTTCCCCAAAATCGGGAACAATCTTCCTGCATCTAGCCTGTCCAACCCCTTAAGAATTTTGTAAGCCTCTATAAGATCCCCCCTCAATCTCCTAAATTCCAGGAAGTAGAAGCCAAGTCTATCCAGTCTTTCCTCGTATGAAAGTCCTGACATCCCAGGAATCAGTCTGATGAACCTTCTCTGTTCCCCCTCTATGGCAAGAATGTCTTTCCTCAGATTAGGAGACCAAAACTGTACCCAATAATCCAGGTGTGGTTTCACCAAGGCCTTGTACAACTGCAGTAGAACCTCCCTGCTCCTATACTCAAATCTTTTTGCTATGAATGCTAACATACCATTCGCTATCTTCACTGCCTGCTGCACCTGCATGCCTATTTTCAATGACTGGTGTACCATGACACCCAGGTCTCGTTGCATCTCCCCTTTTCCTAATCGGCCACCATTCAGATAATAGTCTACTTTCCTGTTCTTGCCACCAAAGTGGATAACCTCACATTTATCCACATTATACTGCATCTGCCATGCATTTGCCCACTCACCCAACCTATCCAAGTCACCTTGCATCCTCCTAGCATCCTCCTCACAGCTAACACTGACCCCCAGCTTCGTGTCATCCGCAAACTTGGAGATGTTGCATTCAATTCCCTCATCCAGATCATGAATATATATTGTAAATAACTGGGGTCCCAGCACTGAGCCTTGCGGTACCCCACTAGTCACTGCCTGCCATTCTGAAAAGGACTCATTTACTCCTACTCTTTGCTTCCTGTCTGCCAGCCAGTTCTCTATTCACATCAATACTGAACCCCCAATACTGTGTGCTTTAAGTTTGCATACTAATCTCTTATGTGGGACCTTGGCGAAAGCCTTCTGAAAGTCCAGATA
The DNA here is from genome assembly GCA_963514005.1 of Raja brachyura. The sequence continues at coordinate 720,581 of OY740796.1, read as the reverse complement.
TAACACATCCACTGATTCTCCCTAATAACTCTACTAGTTGCATCCTCGAAACATTCTATAAGATTCGTCAGACATTATTTTGCGTTGACTTTGTCCAAAGATTTCACCACTTTCCAAATGTGCTGCTATCCCATCTTTAATAACTGACTCTAGCATTTTCCCCACTATCAATGTTAGACTAACTGGTCTGTAATTCCCCATTATCTCTCTCCCTCACTTTTTAAAAAGGGGGGGTTACATTGGCTATCCACCAATCCTCAGGAACTACTCCAGAATCTAAAGTGTTCTGAAAAATTATCACTAATGCATCCACTATTTCTGCGGCTACTTTCTTAAGTACTCTGGGATGCAGGCTATCTGGCCTGGGGATTTATCGGCCTTTAATCCATTCAATTTACCTAACACCACTTCCCGACTAATCTGGATTTCACTTAGTTCCTCCATTTCATTTGACCCCCGGTCCCCGGCTATTTCCAGCAGATTATTTATGTCTTCCTGAGTGAAGACAGGACCAAAGTAGTTATTCAATTGGTCTGCCATGTCCTTGTTCCCCATGATCAATTCACCTGTTTCGGACTGCAAGGGACCTATATTTGTTTTAACTAATCTTTTTCTCTTCACATATTTTTAAAAGCTTTTGCAGTCAGTTTTTACGCTCCCTGACAGTTTTCTTTCATAATCTATTTCCCCCTTTCCTAATGAAGCCCTTTGTCCTCCTCTGTTGGACTCTGAATTTCTCCCAGTCCTCTGGTAGGCTGCTTTTTCTGGCTTATTTGTATGCTTCATCTTTTGTTTTGATACTATCCCTGATTTCCCTTGTTATCCACGGATGCACTACCTTCCCTGATTTATTATTTTGCCAAACTGGGATGAACAATTGCTGTAGTTCATCCATGCGGTCTTTAAATTGCATAACAACCCTTTAAGGATCAATTGCTTGTCTATCTTGGCCAATTCACGTCTCGTACCCTCAAAGTTACCTTTCTTTAAGTTCAGAACCCTCATTTCTGAATTAACTATGTCACTCTCCATCCCAATGAAGAACTCAACCATATTATGGTCACTCTTGCCCAAGGGGCCATGCACAACAAGACTGCTAGCTAACCCTTCCTCATTACTCAGTACCCACTCTACAATAGCCTGCTCTCTCGTTGGTTCCTCCACATGTTGGTTTAGAAACTATCCCGCATACATTCCAAAAAATCCTCTTCCTCAACACCCTTGCCAATTTGATTCACCCAATCTATATGTAGATTGAAGTCACCCATTATAACTGTTTTACTTTTGTTGCACGCATTTCTAATTTCCTGTTTCATGCCATCCCCAACTCCAATACTACTATTAGGTGGACTGTACCCAACTCCCACTAGAGTTTTCTGCCCCTTAGTGTTTCGCAGCTCTACCCACATCGATTCCACATTCTCCAAGCTAATGTCCTTCCTTTCTATTGCGTTAATCTCCTCTTTGACCAGCAATGCTACCCCACCTCCTTTTCCTTTCTGTCTATCCCTCCTGAATATTGAATGTCCCTGGATGCTCAGCTCCCAGCCTTGGTCACTCTGGAGCCATGTCATCGTGATCCCAACTATATCATATTCATTAATAACTATCTGCACATTCAACTCATCCACCTTATTACGAATGCTCCTTGCATTGAGACACAAAGCCTTCAGGCTTGTTTTTACAACACTCTTACCGCTTGTACAATTATGTTGAAAAGTGGCACTTTTTGATTTTTGCCCTGGATTTGTCTGCCTGCCACTTTTACTTTTCACCTTGCTACCTATTGCTTCTATCCTCATTTTACACCCCCTCTGCCTCTCTGATCATGCTCCCATCCCCCTGCCACATTAGTTTAAATCTAATGTTTAAATCTAATCTCCCACTTTCTCCCTTCTCTCTCTCTCCTCTAACTACCTCCCCTCTCTTCCCATCTCTCTCCCCACCTCTCTCTCTCTCTCCCCTCTCATTCCCCTTTCTCTACCAGCTCTCACCCACTCACTCTACCCAATTTCTATCTCTGTCCGTCACCCCTCTCTCTGTCTCCTCCCTCTCCTGTTTCTCTCTCCCTTCTCATCCCCATCACACTCTGTCTCCCAATCCCCTCACTCTCTCCCCCCCTCTTTCTCTCTTCCCCTGTTCTCTCTACCCTCTCCCTCCTCCCTCTACCCCCTTCTCTTTCTCCCTACTCCCCTCACACCCTCTTTCTCTCTTCCCTCTTGCTCTCTTCCCCCTTTTCTCTCCCCGCTCTTCCCCCTCACTCTCCCCCTCTGTCCCCCTCTCTCCCTTCCCTCATTCCCCTCTCTCCGCATCCCTCCCCCCTCTCCCTGCCCCTTCTCTCACTCCCGACTCTCTCTCCCCCGTATCCCCACTCACTCTCTTCCCCTCTTTCTCCCTTCCCCCTCTCTCTTCCCCCTGCTCTCTCTCTCCCTCCCACCTGTCTGTCTCCCTCTCTCCCCTCTCTCTTCCCCCCTCTCTGACTCTCACTCTCTGCTCTCTCTCCCTCTCTCTGTCTCTCACTCTCTCCCCCCTTCTCTGACTTACTCTCCCCCACCCCCACCCCTCTCTCTCTCTATTCTGAACTATTCTGAACTGAACTTTCGACATTCCTACCCTCGGGCTGTAGAATTTTCTCAAGCAAATCGGCGGAAACCCAAGCTAGTTCCACCTGAACCAACGAGAGTGGAAAGAGACTGGAGACTGAGCGAGCGGGTGAGAGAAACAGAGGGGTTGGGGGGGAGGTGAGAGAGAGAGGGGGAGAGGGAAAGAGAGAGGGGGGGGAGAGAGAGAGAGGGGGAGACAGAAGGGGGAGAGATGGTGAGAGAGAGAGGGGGCAGAGAGAGAGGGGAAGAGAGAAGGAAAGATGGTGAGCGAGGGAAATGGGGGAGAGAATGAAGGGGGCGAGATAGGGGAAGAGATGAGGAGAGATAGAGGAGGAAGAGAGGAAGGTCGGGTGAGAGAGTGGGGAGAGAGAGAGGGTGAGAGAGAAAGCAGGGGAGAGCGATGGGGAAAGAGAAGGGAAGAGAGAGACGGGGAGAGAGTGGGAGAGATTGTGGAGTGAGTGGCCAGGCTGTGACATGCTTGATTATGTTGCTGGCCGTGCCAAGGCAGCGTGAAGTGTAGATGGAATCGATGGAAGGGAGGTTGGTTTGATCATGGTCTGGGCTGCGTCCACAACTCTCTGATGTGAGAGAGAAGGTGTATAAAATGACGAGGAGAATATACGGGGTGAATGCACAGACCTTTACCCCCAGGGTAGGAGAACCAAGAATGAGAGGAGATAGGTTTAAGGTTAGAGGGGGAAAGATGAACATTTAAATAGGAACCTGAGGGGCAAATTTCCATACAGTGGGTGGTGGGTGTGTGGGACGGACTGTCACAGGAGGTTGAGGCAGGGACTATCACAACATTTAAATGACACAACTAGGTACAGAGATGGGGAGAGGGATGTTTGGGGATGGGGTTACACAGACAGGGAGAGGAGGTGCAGGGCCAGGGGGGTTGGCTTACACACTGGAGTGATTTTGTTCTACAACAATATTTGACATTTCTCTCTCTCACCCTCCTCCCTCTCACTATCCCCTCTTTTTCCCCCTCCCCTTCTCCCCCCTCTGTCCCCCTCCTCGTCTCTCTCTACATCTCCGTATCTCTGCTCCTCCCCCTCTCCCCTCCCTCCACTCCCTCTCCCGCTGTCTCTCTCCCTCCCCTCTGCCCCCCTCTCTCTCCCTCTTCTCTCCTTCTCTCTGCCCCTCTCTCCCTCCCATCTCTGTCCCCTCTTCTCTCTGCCCTCTCACTCCCTCCCTCCCTCTCTCTCTCTCTCTGTCTCTCTCTCTCTCCCCCTGCCCTCCAACCCCCCCCCCCCCCCCCTCTATCCAAACTGAACTTTCTGCATTCCTACCCTCAGGCTCTAGAATATTCTCAAACAAATCGTCCGAAACTCAAACTGGTTCCACCTCAATCAAGGAGAGTGGAGACGGAGAGAGAAGCGATAAGGTCAGAGCGAGGGGGTGAGATGAACGGGGGGGAATAGTGGGGGAGAGCGAGCAGGGGGATGGAGAGCGAGGGGGGGAGAGATTGTGGAGAGAGAGGGGGGAGAGTGGGAGAGGGAGAGCAGAGGGAGAAGGGGAGAGTGGTTGAGGGAGAGGGAGAGGGGGAGAGGGGAATATGGCGATAGTGGAGGGAGAGGAGAGTGGGGAGAGAGTGAGGGGAGAGGGTGGGAAAGAATTGTTACTAACGTTCGAACCCCTCTCTCCCACCCTCCTCCCTCTCTCTTCTATTTTCCCACTCTCTCCATCTCCCTTTCCCCGCTCTCCCACTTCCTCCCTGTGCCTCTCCTCCCCGTCCTCCCTCACTCTCGCTTCCACTATCTCTATCCCCTCTCTCCTCTCTCGCTCCTTGTTACTCTCCCCGTCTCCCCGTTCTGCCCATCTCTCCTCCTCTCTCTCCCTCTATCTCTCCTCTCTCTCCCTCTATCTCTCCTCCTCTCTCCCGTTCTCACACCTCTTTCTCCACACCTCCCTCTACCACATTCTGTCCCTTTTTTCTCCCTCTCTCCCTTTCCCTCTTTCGCCTCCTTAATTTTTCACGCCCTCCCTCTTTCCCACTTTCCCACTGCTCCTCTCTCCAATTTCCCTGCCTCGCACCATCCTCTCTCCCCACCCGGTCTCCAAATTCTCTCACCTTCCCCTCCCTTTCTCTCTCTCTCCATCTCTTTCCCATTCCTCTCTCACACTCTCTATCTCCTGTATCTCCCCTCTCTTCTTCCCTCACACACTCATTCTCCGTCACATTCTCTCTCCTCTCCCCTCCCCTTGCTCTCCCCACTCTCCCCCTCTTTCCCAGTCTCTCCGCTCTCTCTCTACCCCTCTTCCTCCCTTACTCTCACTCTTAAGTTCTCTCTCCCCTTTTCCCTTTTCTCCCTCTGTCCCTCTTTCCATCTCCCCTCCCCCCTCACCTTTCTCCAACCCCTCTCCCCTTCCCCACTTTCTCTCTCCCCTCCCCTCTCTCTGTCCCTCTTCAATCTCTCTCCTCACACACTCACCCTCTCTCTCCGTTCTACAATACTCTCACCGTTCTCCTCTCTCGACCACATTGTCCCTTTTTTCTCCCTCTTTCTCCATTTCCCGCTCTCTATCCTCCACTCCCCTCCCTTTCCCTGTCTCTTCTCTCTCCCCTTCCCTTTCCTACTTTCTATCTCCACATTTTCTCTCTCCCTCCACTTTCTCTCTCCCCCTCTCTCACATTCCCACTCTCTCCCCTCTCTCTGCTGCCCGGCTTTCTCACTCTTCACGCTCTTTCCCACTTTCTCTCCCCCCTCTCTCACTCCCCCTTCTCTCTCTCCCTGCCCTTCCCAACCTCTCCCACCCCGCCCCTCTTTCTCTCCCGCTCCCCCTCTCTTCGTGAACCTCTCTCTCCCCTCTCTCACACACACACTCTCCGTCCCCCACTCCCACTTTCTCCCCTCCCCTCACACACCGACTCTCTCCTCCCCGTTGCTCCCTGGCCGTCTCCCCACAGCCATGCTGGACGAGAGGAAGGGGCAGAGGGAGAGTAGAGAGGCGCTGCTGGAGTTCCCTCTCTCCCATGGCGATCTCTTCTCCTCGTTCTGTGCCCACAGCTCCGTGCACGGGACGGTGCGCCTGATCTGCTCCAGAGGCAACGGCCTGAAGACGGGCTTGTGGGGCGGACTGATCGCCCTGTCCCTCTCGCTGCTGTGTTGGCAGCTCTGTCTGATTGGGGCTCAGTATTCCCACCGGCCCCTGCTCTACTCCATTAGTGTCAACACACACCCCCTCCCCTTCCCTGCTCTCACCCTCTGCTCCCTCAACCCCCCCAGGTAAACCTCTCCCCCTCCTCACCGTCCCACCCCTCTCCCTCACTCTCTCTGTATCTCTCCATTCCACCTCTCTCCTCTCTCTGTCTCTCTCTATCCCTCCCTCTCTCTTGCTCCCCCCCATTTCCGGGGCCTTTCAGCGCCCGGCGTGGATTAAAATTAAACTGTTGCATCGGGGCGATCGAGGCTCCTATCTTACACATTAACCTCACTCTCTCTCACTCCCTCTCTCTTACTCTCTATCTCTCTCTCTCTGTCTCTGTCTCACTCTCTGTCTCACTTTCTCACACACACACCTCTCTCACTCTCACACTGTCTCTCACATTCTCTCTGTCTCTCACTCTCTACCTCTCTCACTCTCTATCTCTCTCTCTCCCTCTCTCTCCCCGTCTCGCCCTCTCTCTCCCTCTACCACCCCATCTCTCTCTCTCACCCACTCTCTCTCTCCCCTCTCTGTCTCCCCACTCTCTCCCTCTCTCTTACCCTCTCTCTCTCTCTCACCCTCTGTCTCTCCCCCTCTGTCTCTCCCTCTCTGTCTCCCTCTATTCCGCTACCCCTCTATCCCTCTCTCCCTCTCTCCCTCTATCCCTCTCTCGCTCTCTCCCTCTCCCTCTCTCCCTCTCTCCCTCTCTCTCTCCCTCTCTCTCCCTCTCTCTCCCTCTCTCCCTCCCTCTCTCCCTCCCTCTCTCTCACTCTCTCTCTCACCCTCCCTCTCTCCACAGGCCCGTGTCTGTCGCTGAGGAGCTGCGAGTTTTAGACCAGATTGCTGCTGAGAACCTGCGTTCCCTCTGTGGCCACACAGACCCTCCCTCACCCCCCTCCCCCCGCTTCCCCTTCCTCCACTCGCTCCCCCTTGTCCGCAACGGGTCCTGGAAAGTCGGCTTCAAGCTGGTGAGGATTCCAGATGGGAGACAGGGAAAGGGGAATAGAGGGAGGGACAGAGAGAGAGAAAGACAGACCGAGAAATAGAGGTGGGGAAAGGAAAAAGAGAGAAGCCCGAGAGGGAGGATGGGGAGGACAGGGAACGACAAACAAAAACCGAGACAGGATGAGAGAGGGAGAGAAGAGGGAAAGGGAGAGGGAGACAGGGAGCGCGAGAGACAACAACTGAGATGGAAATGTAGAGGAGACAGAGAGAGACGAGGCAGAAAGAGAGAAAGAAAGAAAGAATGAGTGAGAGGATTGAGAGGGAAAGGGAGGGGAGAGGGAATGAGAGAGAAAGAAAGAGAGAGAGGGAGAGGTAGAGCTAGAGGGAGTAGGGGTGATGGACAGAGGGAGAGACAGAGGGAACGAGAAAGAAAGAAAGAGAGGATAGAGAGGGAAGGGGGGAAATGGAGAGTGATAGAGAGAGAAATAGATGGGGAAATAGAGAGAGACACACACAACAGTACAGCACAGGAACAGGCCCTTCGGCCCACAATGTCCGTGCCAAACACAATGTTGTTAAACTGATATACAGCAAAGGAGAGAGATATAGGGGAGAGAGGGGGAAAGGGGAGGAAATGAAAGAGAAGACTGAGAGAAAGACAGCAAGGGACAGATAAGGGAACGAAAGAGAAATACATGGAGAGAGACGGGTGGGAGAGAGAGTTTGGTTTGGTTTTTCAAGAGGAGTGAGGGTGGGGGAGGGGAGAGAGAGAACCCAGTCCAACTCTCCTCTCTCCCCCCCCAGTCTAGCTCTCTCTCCCCCCACATTCTAACTCTTGCTCTCCCCTTTCTCCCCCACACAGTGTAACGAGACAGGGGGAGACTGCTTCTTCCGATGGCACTCGTCTGGAGTGGATGCGCTGAGGGAGTGGTACACGTTCCACCTCGTAAACCTGCTTGGAAGAGAGGGCGCTGGGGTAGAGAGCGCAGGGAGAGAAGACAGAGAGGACAGAGAGTTCATCTCTGACTGCACCTATAACGGCGTGGCTTGTGCAGAGAGGTTTGTGGAGGAGGGAGAGAGACAGAGAAGGGGGGAGAGGGGAAGAGAGGGTGGGAGTTAGGAGGGCGAGGGGGACAATGGGGGAAGATAGGGTAGACTTAGAGGGGAGAGCAGGCGGGGAAAGCTAGGCGGCGAGAGAGTGAGGGGAGAGTGATGGGGGAGCAGGGAGAGAGGAGGAGGAGCGAGCGGTGGGGAGATTGGGGAGAGAAAGAGAGAGAGAGGGTGAGAAAGGGAGGTAAGTGTGGAGGTAGCGGGGCAGAGGGGAGAGAAAGATAGGGGGAGAGGGGGGAGTGAGAGGAGGAGGGAGGGGGAGTGAGGGAGGGGAGAGAGGAAGGCAGTGAGGGGAGAGAGATGCATCAGACACCTCCACTAATGCTCTCCCCCTCTCTCTCCCCCCCCTCTCTTTCTCCACCCCCCCATCTCTCCCCCTCTCTCTCTCCCCTTTCTCTCTTCCCCCCCCCTCTCTTTCTCCACACCCCCCCCCCCCATCTCTCACCCTCTCTCCCCCCCCCCTCTTTCTCTCCCCTACCCACAGTAACTACTCTTCATTCCAACACCCTCTGTACGGGGAGTGTTTCACGTTTAACGGCAAGAGTGGATCCCAACAGTGGGTCTCCCTCACGCCCGGGAAAGGGAATGGTAAACACGCACACACACACACACAAATGTGAGGTTATCCACTTTGCCGGCAAAAACAAGGGGGCAGATTATTATCTCAATGGGGTTAGGTTAGGTAATGGGGAGGTACAGCGAGACCTGGGTCTCCTTGTACACCAGTCACTGAAAGTTGGCGTGCAGGTACAGCAGGCAGTGAAGAAAGCTAATGGAATGTTGGCCTTCATAACAAGAGGATTTCAGTACAGGAGTAAAGAGGTTCTTCTGCAGTTGTATAGGGCTCTGGTGAGACCACATCTGGAGTATTGTGTACAGTTTTGGTCTCCTAATTTGAGGAAGGACATCCTTGTGATTGAGGCAGTGCAGCATAAGTTCACGAGATTGATCCCTGGGATGGCAGGACTGTCATATGAGGAAATATTGAAAAGGCTAGGCTTGTATTCACTGGAGTTTAGAAGGATGAGGGGATCTTATAGAAACATATAAAATGATAAAAGGACTGGACAAGCTAGATGCAAGAAAAATGTTCCCAATGTTGGGCGAGTCTAGAACCAGGGGCCACAGTCTTAGAATAAAGGGGAGGTAATTTAAGACTAAGGTGAGAAAAAACTTTTTCATCCAGAGAGTTGTGAATTTATGGAATTCCCTGCCACAGAGGGCAGTGGAGGCCAAATCACTGGATGGATTTAAGAGAGAGTTGGATAGAGCTCCAGGGGCTAGTGGAGTCAAGGGATATGGGGAGAAGGCAGGCACGGGTTATTGATAGGGGACAATCAGCCATAACCACAATGAATGGCGGTGCTGGCTCGAAGGGCCGAATGGCCACCTCCTGCACCTATTTTCTATGTTTCTAAACACATACACACACACATACACACACACACATACACACACACACACACACATACACACAGAGTGTCTCTCCCTTTCCCCCCATTCTCGCCTCTCCCACTCCCACACCCCTTTATTACACTCACCCCATTTCTACCCTCCCCCCCCTCACCGTATCCCTCCTCACAGTCCCATCATGGACAGTGACTCTCTCTCTCTCTCTCTCTCTCTCTCTCTCTCTCTCTCTCTCTCTATCTTCTCCGTCTCCCTTCCCTTTTCCTCCTTCGCCTTCTCCCTCTCCCTGCCACTCTCACCATCCCACCCTCCACACTGTCCCACCACACACACTCACACACAGTGATGCTGTGTCCCTCCCTCTCCCTCCGCAACGTCCTGTCACATACTTCTCCCGGAATTCAATTTGTTCAGCTGCTCACTCACTGGCGCACAGATTGACTCTCCCTCCCTCCCTTGTCTACCCCAGGCCTCTCGCTCCTCCTGAGGCCGGCAGCGGATGCGTACCTCCCCTATTTCTCCCCCTCGGTGGGGGCCAGGCTCGTTATTCACCCTCAAAACACGTTACCGTTCATGGAAGACGGGGCTTCGAACTGCAACCCGGAATCGAGACCTCTCTCAGTCTACGTAAGGTAGGAACTCCCTCCATCCACTCCCCCCATCCCTCCCTCCCTCCCTCCCTCACTCTATCTCCCACTTCCTCCCCCCTTCCCTCTCCCACTCCCTCCATCTCCCCTCCCACCCTCTCCCTCCTTCCCTCTCCTGCTCCCTCACCCTCTCATTGTCATAGAGTGATACAGAGTGCAAACCAGGCACGTGCCGTCAGGGTAGGCAAGGCGGGCACTGCCTACCCTGACTAAAATTATAACATAGTAATAACTAAATATAAATAATAAAGGCATGGGAGAATTATGCCTATGTAGGAGATCGACCTCTTAGGTAGGCATAATTCTCCGTGCCTTTCATCCGCAGCGCTTGTAACACGGGAAGCTCTGTGCAGCCCACGTGCCGTCAGCGCTGCCTGAAGCCGTCACTTTCAAGCGGGGCTGAAGGCAGCAGAAATTCTGCCTTTGCAGCACTGCGCAGGCGCATCAGTCTACTGCGCATGCGCAGCGCAAGTTTCTTGTTGGGGTTTTCATAGAAACATAGAAACATAGAAATTAGGTGCAGGAGTAGGCCATTCGGCCCTTCGAGCCTGCACCGCCATTCAATATGATCATGGCTGATCATCCAACTCAGTATCCCGTACCTGCCTTCTCTCCATACCCTCTGATCCCCTTAGCCACAAGGGCCACATCTAACTCCCTCTTAAATATAGCCAATGAACTGGCCTCAACTACCCTCTGTGGCAGAGAGTTCCAGAGACCCACCACTCTCTGTGTGAAAAAATTCCTTCTCATCTCGGTCCTAAAGGATTTCCCCCTTATCCTTAAGCTGTGATCCCTTGTCCTGGACCTCCCCAACATCGGGAACAATCTTCCTGCATCTAGCCTGTCCAACCCCTTAAGAATCTTGTAAGTTTCTATAAGATCCCCTCTCAATCTCCTAAATTCTAGAGAGTATAAACCGAGTCTATGCAGTCTTTGTTCATGACAGTCCTGACATCCCAGGAATCAGTCTGGTGAACCTTCGCTGCACTCCCTCTATAGCAATAATGTCCTTCCTCAGATTTGGTTTTCAAATATGGTTTGTCAATATTTTATGTGTATCTTAGGTAACAAAGAGAGAAGAATGGAGTTTGTGTACCATTAATGTGGTACGTACATTTTGTGTTTATGTTTTTAAATACTGTATTTCCCGGAGTGTGGGGGTGGGGGGAGAGCTCCTTTCACAGCGTTTGGGGAGTCTGGCCCGGGTTAAAGTTGCGGGAAGGGCACGAATGTTATGAATTAGGGGATTGGGATAATGCCACTTGCGACGCTCCTTGCACGGAGGCGTGGAATGCCACCGCATTGAGGGTGGTGGGGGGGGGGGGGGGGGGTGGGGGAGAGAGAAGTAGCTCGGGTGGCTGAGCGGCCGCCGGGCCAGACAGCGGAACCAGCCGCCACCTTAGCTCCTTCTGCCGGTCCCCGCTCACCTCTGGCAGCTCTCCATCTAAAAACCTCTCTCCTGCCGCTCGCTGGCCTCGCTCATGTCCTTAAATTCCGACAGCGCGATTGAGGTTACTCGGCTGTGCGAATTTAAGGATTTGCAGGAAGCCGCTGACATGAGCGAAGTCGGCGAACGGCAGGTGACGGGTGTTCCGACGGAGAGCACTGCCAAAGGTGAGCGGGCCGGCAGAAGGCGCTGAAGTGGCGGCCAGTTCTGCTGTCGGGTTCCGGTGGCCGCTCGCAGCTCCCCGAGCTGCTTCTATCCCCAGCTACAGTGCGTGGCTTCGCGCCCGGAGAGCTGCGGTAGCGGTGAGTGAGTGAGTTACTGGCAGTATCCCCAACACCCTCCTTCTCAACACTCGTGCCCTCCCCACAACTTTACCCCTGGCACAGACTCTCCACACGCTGTGAAAGGAACTGTTCCCCCAATTGGTCTAGGACTAGGAAGCCTAGGAAGGGCAAATTGAAATGTCACTGTTTTTTATTTATTTATTTATTTAACGTAGAGAACAATCTGCGCATGCGTGGTTTCCTTTTTTTTTTAAAGCGGACTGAGTGCCTACCCTGAGTAATTAGTCACGGCACGTGCCTGGTGCAAACAGGCCCTTCACTCTACGTCCTCTCCCTCCCTCTCTCTCTCTCTCTTCTCCATTTCTCTCACACTCACCCTTCAAACCTGCACATCTTTGGAATGTGGGAGGAAGCTGGAGCACCACGAGAAAGCCCACGCGGTCATGGGGAGAACGTACAAATTCTGTACAGACAGCACTCGTAGTCAGGATGGAAGCCGGGCCTCTGGCACTGAGGCAGCAACTCTACCTGAGGCTGCACCACTGTGCCGCCAAGTGCGGCCTCACCAACGTCTTGTACAATTGTAATGCGACCTCCCAACCTCTGTACTCAACACCCTGACTGATCAAGGCTCTCTTGGGCCTGTTGCTAAGACCTGAAGCCTGTCTAGGTAGGCCGCAGGCTCCTCACATTCTCTCCCTGGCCTCTTCCCCCTCTCTCATGATCTGTAGGCGTTTTGTTCCCTCAGGAGGATGTGTC
>OY740796.1:698220-703220 GCA_963514005.1 Raja brachyura | reverse complement strand
ACACACACACACACACACACACATATCCGCACACACACACACACACACACACATATCCGCACACACACACACACACACACACACACACACATCCGCACACACACACACACACACACACACATATCCGCACACACACACACACACACACACACACACACACATCCGCACACACACATATCCACACACATCCACACACACACACACATATCCACACACACACACACATATCCACACACACACACACATATCCACACACACACACACATATCCACACACACACACACACACACACACACATATAGCACCAGATACCCAGAATCGATCCTGACTACTATGCACCTGCACTCATAGATGCCTCTGCTCTGCAACACTCCCTGTGTACCTGTGACACCACTTTCAACCTGCACTCCTGGATCCCTTTGCTCCACACACTCCCTACTTGCAGTGAGTCCATCCACTCTGCATCCGCCGCGTTACCTTTTCTCCGGGAGTGTGAGATAATCACTCTCCGATTGCCCCGTAAATTGTCCCCAGTGTGTAGGGTAGTGTGCGGGGATCGCTGCTCGGTGCAGACTCGGTGGGCTGAAGGGCATGTTTCCACACTATATTTCTAAACTAAACTAAACTGAAGAAGGGTCTCAAGCCAAAACGTCATCCATTCCTCCTCTCCAGAGATGCTGTCTGACCTGCTTCGAGTCTACCTTCGACATAAACTAAAATAAAATAAACTCAACTAAGCACAACCTTCAGACCAGCCAAATCTCAATCCGTTGAGCAAATGGGCAGAGGAACGGCAGATTCAACAGCCTGTTTAATTAAAAAAAATGCAAGGTGTTGCGTTTTGGGAAGTATAAACCATGACAGGACCTTCACAGTGAACAGCAGGAATTGTAGAACAGAGGGATCTAGGAGTGTAGGTATACAGTTCCCTGAAAGTTTTGTCACGGGTAGATAGGGTGGTCAAAAAGGCTGTTAAAAATTATAAGAAAGATATCAACAAAATAGAGAGAGTACAGAGGAGATTTACTAGAATGTTGCCTGGGTTCCAGCAACTAAGTTAGAGAGAAAGGTTGAACAAGTTAGGTCTTTATTCTCTGGAGCGCAGAAGGTTAAGGGGGGACTTGATTGAGGTCTTTAAAATGATGAAAGGGATAGACAGAGTTGACGTGGATAAGCTTTTTCCATTTAGAGTAGGGAAGATTCAAACAAGAGTCCATGATTTGAGAATTATGGGACACAAAGTTAGGGGTAACATGAGGGGGAACTTCTTTACTCAGAGAGTGGTGGCTGTGTGGAATGAGCTTCCAGTGGAAGCGGTGGAGGCAGGTTCGATTTTATCATTTAAAAATAAATTGGATAGGTATATGGACGGGAAGGGAATGGAGGGTTATGGTCTGAGTGCAGGTAGATGGGAGTAGGTGAGAGTAAATATTCAGCACGGACTGGAAGGGCCGAGAGGGCCTGTTTCCGTGCTGTAATTGTTATATGGTTATATGGTCAGCACATTGGCCTTCATCAGTCTGAGTATTTGTGTATAGAAGTTGGGAGATCATGTTACAGTTGTAGGAAATATGTCTCTTGTCCAGAGTAGGGAATTTGAGAACCAGAGGACAAAGCTTTAAGGTGAGAGGGGGAAAGACTTAATGGGAACCTGAAGGGTAACTTTTCACAGAGAGGGTGGTGTCACAGGTAGACAGGGAGAGTTGTAGAACAGAGAGATGTAATGGTGTAGGCCAGAGCCATGGACTAAATTTGGGTTTCTCTCCCTCTCTCAGGCCACTGTTACTATCGTCTATACAAAGAATATACGGATAATGTGCTGGGCTGCTTCAAAATCTGTCGCAAACCTTGTCAGTAAGTAGGGGAGGGGGAGCGGAGGGAGCACCGCACTGCCGGAGGGGAGGGGTGTGGGGGGAGCGAGGCAAAGTGAGGGGAGGGGTGTGGGGGGAGCGAGGCAAAGTGAGGGGAGGGGTGTGGGGGGAGCGAGGCAAAGTGAGGGAGGGGTGTGGGGGGAGCGAGGCAAGGCAAGGGGAGGAGTATGGGGGGAGCGAGGCAAAGTGAGGGGAGGGGTATGGGGGAGCGAGGCAAGGCAAGGGGAGGGGAGGAGGGGATAGCCTCACTGCAGGAGGGGAGAGGGGGAGGAGGGGACGGGAAGGGAGATTTACTCTGTTTCTCACCCACAGACAGACAGAATACTCTGTCGTAGCTGGTTATGGAAAATGGCCATCTGGAAATTCGAAGGTGGGTATGACTCACACTCTCCCTCTCTCTCCTGACTCTCTCCCTCCCTTCCTCTCTCCTCCCTCCCTCTCTCCCTCTCTCCCTCTCTCCCTACCTCTCTCTCTCCTTCCCTACCCGACTCCCTCTCTCTCTCCCCTCCCTCCCTCTATCCCTACCCCCCCCCTGCCCCAGCCTCCCCACTCCCACTCCCCCAGACTTTAGGTCATGTCATAAATAGTAGGAGTAGAATTAGGCCATTCGGCCCATCAAGTCTACTCCACCATTCAATCGTGCCTGATCTCCCTCTCCCTCCTAACCCATTCTCCTGCCTTCTCCCCACAACCTCTGACACCTGCATTAATTAAGAATCAATTAAGAATGAATTCCTCTTCCTTTCTCCTTCCCGCCCCCCACCCTCACATCAGTCTGAACAAGGGTCTCGACCCGAAACGTTGCCTATTTCCTTTGCACCACAGATGCTGCCTCACCCACTGAGTTTCTCCAGCATTTTTGTCGACCTTCGATTTTCGAGCATCTACTGAATCTACAAGAATCAATCTGTCTCTGACTTGGCCTCCACAGCCTTCTGTGGCAAAGAATTCCACAGATTCACCACCTTCTGGCTAAATACATTTCTCCTCATCTCGTTCCCAAAAGAACATCCTTTAATTCCGAGGCTATGACCTCTAGTCCTAGACTCTCCCTCTAGTGGAACCATCCTTTCCACATCCACTCTATCCGGGCCTTTCACTATTCTGTACGTTTCAATGAGGTTCCCCCTCATTCTTCTAAACTCCTGCGAGTACAGGCCCAGTGCCGACAAACGCTCATCATATGTTAACCTACTCATTCCCAGGATCATTCTCGTTACGCTCTCCAGAGCTAGCAATCCATCCTCGGATATGGTGCCCAACATTGGTCACAATAATTCCAATGCGGCCTGACGAGTGCCTCATAGAGCCTCAGCATTACATTCCTGGTTTTGTATACAAGCCCACTTGAAACAAGGGAGGTTGCTTTCTTTACTACCAATTCAACTTGCAGATTACCCTTTTGGGAATCCGACAGCAGCACTCCCAATTCCCTTTGCACCAATTACTGGACTCTCTCCCCATTTAGAAAATAGTCTACGCCTTGATTCCTTCGACCACAATGCCTGACTCCACACTTTGCTGCACTATATTCCATCTGCCACTCCTCCGTCCACTCTCACAACCTGTCCAAGTCTTTCTGCAGAGTCCCTGCTTTCTCTGCACTACCTGCCCTTCCATTTTAGTATCATCCACAAACGTGGTCACAAAGCTTTAAGTGGATTTATCTTGCACTAAGCGTTATTCCCTTTATCCGTACTCTGTGGAAGTACACCTGCATAATATTTCTGTCAACTGGATAGCAAGCAACAAGAAAATATTTTCAATCGTACCTGACAATAACAATAAACTAAACTAAACTCAGACCCTCCCTCCGTCTTTCTCCCTCCCTCTCTCTCTCCCTCCCTCTCCCTTTCTCCCTCCCTCCTTCCTGGACTTTATCTTGCACTAAATGTTATTTAACCTGTATCTGTACACTGTGTACGCTCGATTGTAATCATGTATAGTCTTCCCGCTGACTTGATAGCTCGCAACAATATAGTACAAACCTCGGTACACGTGACAATAAACAAAACTAAATCCTCTCTCCCTCCTTCTCTCCCTCCCTCTCCCTCTCTCTTTCCCACTCTCTCTCCTTAACATCAGGATTGGACATATCGTATCCTAGATCAAGAAAATGGGAAGATAAAGTCCAACCGGTAAGTTCTCCCCCTCTCTACCCCCTCCCCTCTTCTCTCCCCCCCCCTTCTCTCTCCCCCCCCCTTCTCTCCCCCCCCCTTCTCTCCCCCCCTTCTCTCTCTCCCCCCCCCTTCTCTCTCTCCCCCCCCTTCTCTCTCTCCCCCCCCTTCTCTCTCTCCCCCCCCTTCTCTCTCCCCCCCCCCTTCTCTCTCCCCCCCCTTCTCTCTCTCCCCCCCTTCTCTCTCTCCCCCCCTTCTCTCTCTCCCCCCCCTTCTCTCTCTCCCCCCCTTCTCTCTCTCCCCCCCTTCTCTCTCTCCCCCCCTTCTCTCTCTCTCCCACCCCCCTTCTCTCTCTCCCCCCCCTTCTCTCTCTCCCCCCCTTCTCTCTCTCCCCCCCTTCTCTCTCTCCCCCCCTTCTCTCTCTCCCCCCCTTCTCTCTCTCCCCCCCTTCTCTCTCTCCCCCCTTCTCTCTCTCCCCCCCCTTCTCTCCCTGCCTCCCCTTCTCTCTCCCCCCCCTTCTCCCCCCTTCTCTCCCCCCCTTCTCTCCCCTATCTCTCTCCCCCTCTCTCTCTCTCCCCCTCTCTCTATCTTCCCCCCCTCTCTCTCCCCCCTTCTCTCCCCCCCTTCTCTCCCCTATCTCTCTCCCCCTCTCTCTCTCTCCCCCTCTCTCTATCTTCCCCCCCTCTCTCTCTCTCTCTCTCCCCCTCTCTCTATCTTCCCCCCTCTCTCTCTCTCTCTCTCCCACTTTCCCTCTGTTAATTCTCTCTCTCACTCTCTCTCTTCAGGAAAACCGTTGCAAAATTAAACATTTATTATCGAGAATTAAACTACAAAACTACGAGTGAGACGCCAGCATTTCCAGTAAGTGAAGGGGAGAGGGCTGTAGGAACCAGAGGGGAGGGGGTTGGAGAGAGGGCGTGGGGCCAGAGTGGAGCGCGTTACAGTGACTTGAGAGGGGGTATTGGGGCCAAACGGGAGAGGGTAATAGAGACTGGGAGGGGGTGTAGGGCCC